>JAVQJF010125615.1:0-19506 GCA_036023855.1 Gadopsis marmoratus | reverse complement strand
CCCCCCCCCCCCCCCCCCCCCCGCGCCCGCCCCCGGCGCCCCCGCCCCCCCCCGCAGAGAAGTTTTGAGAAGTTTAATTAGTATTTGCTAACGTTTCTCACAATTGCTCCTGCATGTTCAGTACAAGAAGGATTTGCCCAGATGATGGATAGTTGAGGTGACTTATTTTCGAGCTGTGGCACCGTAATAACATCTTAAAAGGTTAACTTCCCGACCAGATGTCTAATTGAAGACTTGCTACATCTGTTCTCTTTGCGGATGCTCAAATTTGGTAATTGGACTACAAAACTCGCCACAGACTTCACCACGGGTCCTTTTATTTTTTTTTTTAACCAATTAATTGGTATTTGCAAAACAAGCAAAAAGAACCTAATACACCATTAATCTAGCAGTGGATCCATTTCATGAAGCTATGTGGACCCGTTCAATCGGTTTAGTCTGGTCTCGACTGATCCAGCCTGAAGGGATTACCGAATAGCATTTTGCAGCTTGTACATCCAAATGTTGGCTGTTTCCTCAGCTTGAGGTTTAGGAATAATACGGTGTACTCATGCACACGCACACAGATGTTCATTTTGGCACCTGAGTTTGATTTGGTTCGACTCCAGCCGAAATTCTATATTGCTTTTATCGCAATTGTTTGTTTTTTTTTGTTTTAATATAGTTTCAGCTAATAAGATGTGGTTTAGGTTTTAGTTTTTGTCTTAAGTATTCTGGGGAACGAAGGACGGCCAACTGAAAGAAACGTTAGCTGGTAACACGATTTAATATGACTGCATTTTAGTTCATTTGTCCATCGTTCACATTATCATTTCGGGATTATTTGCAGGGGTCTTAAAAAGTATTAAAAGTTATTAAATCAGATTAGCAAAGATTAAGACCCTTGAAAAGTATTAAAACGTCTTCATCTGCATTTTACAAGGTTTTATTTTTTTGGAGCATAGATTCATAGACTGTCTATGTTTTAATATAATTTATATAATTCTTAGGCCAAACAGAAATGTTTGCTAATCGAAATGTTTTAGTGTGAGTATTATTACTTTTAATAAACCTCTCCTTTGGCTTTTTCACTACTTTATTCTAAAGAGTTTTGTTCCCTCCTGGCCGATCTGATTTAGGTCAAACTAAGACAAAATAAATGTACAGGTATTGTTCTGTAACTGTAAGGTGTGTTGCTGATAACCAGATACAACTTGTGGCGTCTCTTAAAATATGTTGAAACGGTCTGGACTTAACTTCAGGAAAAAAGTTGTCATAGTTTTTGTTTTCAAAATGGACACCGATTCTCACACACACACACACACATGTAGTGGTGCTATAACATCCACCCGTTGATGACGTCTCCTGTGTAATTTCATCGCAGCAAGTTGAAGGATTCTGTTGGTGATACGTGACCGTGTGCGTTTCTCTGTGTGTTGTTCAGAAAGCCGACGACCGAGAGAAGAGGCAGGAAGCCCACCGCTTCCATTTCGATGCCATGTGAAGGAAGAGAATTGCATCATGGGAGAACACCCTCTCCTGTCCTCCTTCCCCCTTTTCTCACACACACACACACACACACACACACACACACACACACACTTTCACTGAGACTCGTTTTAAGGGCCAATAAATGGAATCTCATTTGCCCCAAAATGTTTCTTTTTGATATTTTTCAGTCCTCCAGTCAGATGTGAAATATTGATGTTCCGTTTCATTTATTCATCCCAGTGTTAGAAGTACAGGAGCTGCAACAAGGCCGTGGAGACGCAGAGAGAAATCCTAATGGAGATCAGTCACAAGTTTAAAGCAGGGATTTCTCTGGACAGGCTGTGGGCAGCAGCGTCATCGTCAGTGGAGTTTTCTTTTGACGAAAACACATATTTCTGTTGAAACGCCCAACAAATGACTCCAATATTGTAAGCTGTTTGTTTGTTCACTGGAAGGGTTCGAATGTGTAATGTTACTTGAAATCCACGTGTGTGTGTGTGTGTGTCTAGTCGATTCTTTTTCGTTTGACTGAGCTATTGTAACGGAATCCTGCTGATTTTATTGCGTGTGAAATTAAGCCGAAATGTATTCTGTGATATCAAATCTCAGCCGTGCAGCTGGTGCAGAAGTGGACACGATCGACCATCGCGCCGAAAGTGATGAATGGCCTTCAGGTCTGCCGAGTGCAAGTTCATCTGTTTCCGAGTTGATCGTATCACAGTGCATCATGGGAGAGTGCCAAAAAAAGAGTCTCTGTGCAAATCTCCAATGCTACAAGGCTCGACGAGTTCTCTTAAGAGCTGTCGTCCCTGCTGAATGAGGCACGTGTGTAAATCCAATAATCCAGCTTGTTTCCACATGTAGTTTTAATCTCTGTTGTCTTTTTTTTTCAAATAAATCCGGCCATAGCTACTTTACAAGAGTGAGCTCATGCCTTTCCATAAGGTTTGCACTTTTTAACTAATGATCGGCTGCGGCTGTAATTTATTTTGTCTTGTGGATTTGATTTGCAAATGAATGTTCAAGCTACTAAATGTGTTTACGTGCTGCGGTTGAGAATAAAGCTTTCTCTTGCTTAAATCAACTCTGGGTTGCTTAATTTGTGTGTTTTAGACCTAATGTATTTTTCACGTCGCACCCTCCTTAAAGCCAGTTGCGAGATAAATGGACGCATTAGGTCCCAAACCCAGAATCCACCGCTCGCAAGGATTCTTCCCCTGAAAACTCCTTTCCAAGAAGCTCTGTTGTTTGTTTTTGTTGCAGGGAAGCTGGAGGGAAACCTCCGCTCAGAATAATCATCTTCATACGCGCTCATTATCTAAATGTGTGGCGAGTGTGGCAGCAGTGAAATTAAACTGCCTTTAATTTTCCAGAGGACCCCGGGAGGCCCCTGTCAGCGCCACTCTGGGACCGGCACCCCACTTCAGGAGCCACCCTCCCAAATGATGCATGGAGAGCAGCATCAACCTCCCCTGCAACGGGAGATGAGAGTGAGATGGTCCCGAGCTTGGTGGCCTTTAAGCGGCTCACAGCTGGTCATGGGGGGCCAACATGCATAACATGTATGGTAGTCAGAGAGAGAGAGAGAGAGAGAGAGAGAGAGGGAGGCGTTAAAGCAAGGAGGTGGTGATGCAGCCACAGGCTGTGTGAAGCTGCACAGAGAGAGACGGGACAGAAGCGGAAACGAGGTGATTTAGTTACAAGTAAAAGCATGGAACCAAAGAAATAAAAAATAGAAAATGCTAAAGGAAAAAAACCACAGTCGTGACTTGAAGTTCACAAGCAGAACAAAGACTGCTTCAGTCATAATCAGTCGGCACTAACGGATACTAACGTTCCCTAAACATGAAGTAGCCATTCACACGCCTCTGGGTCACATTACAGGCTGTCGGCTTTTTGGGGTAAGGAAGTTATTCGTGCCAGAAAAACACACATCTGCCAATTCTGCCAATTTTAAACTTAACATCGTTGAGTTTGCGTAACATTCGTGGTGATTTGGAGCCACTGGACACAGTCTGGGGCTGCAGGCTTCCCGTCCTACACTCTGCCCTCCTCTACATCTGCAGCCTGTCCGTGTTTCCGTTTTGTCTCCGCTTGCTTTTCTCTCTCTCTCTCTCTCTCTCTCTCTCTTCGTTAGGCCGCTACGTGGGGTTTTATTTTGAAAGACCTGACCGGAAGACGGATTTGTTCATCGCGTCTCGCTTGACGACGCGCCGCTCATTGATGGAAGCAGCGCCCCGGTTCTTAGTTCAGACACGGACGGGGATCAGACTGAGACGGACTCTCCTCCTCATCCTCCTCCTCCGTAATCTTCGTCCATCTCTCTCTCTGTCTCTCTCTCTCTCTCTCTCTCTCTCTCTCTCTCTCTCTCTCTCTCTCTCCATCCATCCATCAGGCGTCTGTTTGATTCCTGCCTCTCCCAGAGCGCCTCAGCCCGGCTCGGTCCATCCTCCGCTGGGTTCCGGATGTAGTGATGCCTGGCTGAGCGGCTCGCAGCAGCAGGGCACCGAAGAGAAGCTCGGCTCCGCGTGATGGATTTACTGCCAGAGGAAAGTTGGATTTTGTGAAGTGGACCCCGAAGATGGACAGAGTGGCCGGGCGTTTTTAGAGAAGCTGCTTTTGGGTTGGAATCACACCGGGAGAGGAAATGCACAGAGGTGAGCTGCACGAGCTGCACGGGCTGCCGTGGTGCGCGTGCACGTCCAGCGCATCTTAGGCAACAACACAAAAAAAAGAGTCGACAGATGATTTTAAGATGCGGCTGAATATGTTCTGTACTTTCTGCCAGTTTCTCGTCAAACTCGGCTCCAGAACACGTTGAAACCTCCTCGTTATTTTATATATTCAAACTCAGACGACCAGAAGCTAATTAATGTCTTGGCCACATCTCTGTCTGTCGTCGGCAGCCCATCAACCTGCCCTCCTACAGCGTCTTTTACTGCCCACATCACTGGTCCACATCACTGGTCCACATCACCGTTATAATCCACCTGTTCACAGCATCTGCTGGGCTGCTTTTCATTCTTACAGATTCAGCAGAAACCAGCCTGAGTTTGGTTTGATCCGACGACAGAGTCAGGAAATAAATAAATATATATATATATCTATATATATAAAGGAAAACTAAAATTCCCAAACAGCAAATGGTTCCTAAATCGTTTTGTATGAAGGTGAAATGCATTATTTAGCTGTAATGCAAGACCCCCCCCCCCCCCCTCCATGTAACAGCCTACGTGCGTGTAATTGTGATCCATGATCAGACTGGACAGCACATGAAAACATCCTGCTGTGGATCTAAACTGTCCTGAGCCACGTGGCTGCAGAAAGGCCCGCGTGGATCGGTGCCAACATTTGTCTTTTAAAAAAGAAACCCGTCAAATGATTTGTGTGACTGAAACAGACTGACAGTGGAGTTCAGGAGGCTGTAGCTGAGTCTCCTCCGAGCTCAGGGCTGTGGGTGCTGTGGGCTTCGTGTGCAGGTGCTGTGGGTGCTGTGCTATGGGTGCTGTGGGTGCTGTGGGTGCTGTGGGTGCCATGCTGTGGGCTTCGTGTGCAGCTTCTGTTTAACCAGCTAACTGCAGGCGTCACTGTTAATAGCTGTTCTGTTTATCTTAATTAATATACTGTCTAAGTAGCTCGCAAGTGGCCGCCAAGCCTGTCACGTGTCACACACATTTCTTCTTTATTGGATTATGAAGCTTCATTAGTGTGGCGGACCTTTTGCTGCCTCGTTAACTGTTACTGTGCTAATGTTCCTGGGTCTGCTGCAGCTGCCTGCATCCAGGCCGAATGTAACTAAGGCCAGACATCCTGACTTGGACTTATTATAGATCAGTGTTTCTGTAGTACCCTGTTACAGAAGGCTGTGTTGGCCTCTGTGTGGTCTCTCTGGTTCCGAGGGAATCAAAGAGCAGATTGCAGCCTTAAGGTGGCTTGTAAGCCGAAGTGAGAAGTGATGTAAAAATGAGATGGAATCTGGGGGAGTTGAACCCGGGCTAATGTTTCCCCTCGTTCACATAGAAACTTCCTTCAGTGGGACATGACAATGCCTTCAAATGTCATAAATATTTCTTTAAGGAACTTGGCTTCAGCCTGTACACTAATCATTCAGAACTTTATGAGCACTGACAGGTGAAGTGAAGAACACTGATTACCTCGTTACCATGGCACCTGTCAGTGGGGGGATATATGAGGCAGCAAGTGACTTTTGTCATTTTGTCGTCCAAGTTGATGTGTTGAAGCAGGAAAAATGGGCAGCAGAAGGATGTGAGCGACTTTGACAAGGAACCAAAGTGTGATGGCTGGACGACTGGGTCAGAGCATCTCCAACACTGCAGCTCTTGTGGGCTGTTCTGGTCTGCAGGGGGCAGCACCTACCAGAAGCGGTCCAAGGAAGGAGAACCGCTGAACCGGAGACAGGGTCATGGGCGACCACGGCTCATTGATGGTCTTGGGGAGCGAAGGCTGGACCGTGTGGTCCGATCCAACAGAAGAGCTTCTGTAGCTCAAACTGCTGAAACAGTGATGCTGGTTCTGATAGAAAGGAGTCAGAACACACAGAGCATCACAGCTTGCTGCAGTTGGCGACGCTCAGGGCTCCCTGCTGTCTGGATGTTACGGCTGATCGCTGGATATCACATGTATAATAATTCAGAACGTGAGATGATGAGGATATTAGATGTGTTTGAGCTCCTGTCCTGATTGCTGACGGCCTCTTCAGCCCGTCTCCCTTCGCTGCATCTGTATGTGTGTGTGTGCAATCGTGAAATCAGCGAGCAATCGTCCTGCATCCTCACCTGTTCGCTCAGCGCCGCAGGGACTCGTCCAAATATCAGAGATATAAGCGGCACTGGATTTGAGCCCTGAGCATGTCCTCCTGTGCGTTTTTGCGTGGGCAACAGCACGCGTGTGGGCGTGTGTCTGCTTTACAGTACAACCATTTCATTTAAATCCTTTGCCCACTTTGAGTTGCCGTGGCAACGCAGGGGATGGCTGCAGGATGGAAGGGGAGATGTGTACATACACAGACACTGCTTGTTCCTGCACTGATTAACCTTCTTATTACATTATTATATCGGCCTTTAACGTTTCCTGTTTGAGCTTAAAACCTGCGGAAGAAAACCTTTTTTAAGCCACAAGACAGCTGACGGATATTTTGTTCCTCTCTCTCGAGGTGTGAACGTCACTTTCCTCTTGAGTTTAGAATTGCCAGACGACCAGCAGCCGTGACCGGGTGCAGCAGGGTCTCTGGGGGCTCCAGAGACAGTAATTCCAGCCGTACATCAAGTGACTTCACTGCCGCAGACAAAATTCCAGTGTTGGAGTAAAATCATGAGTTTTGCTAGAGTTGTGGCCTTCTCCCTTCATCTTGATCGTTTGGTGTAAACTTCAGTCCGAGTGTCACGTCCTGTGGAACATTTTCTGAGTCGCCTGTTTATAAGTGGTTCCTGTTCTTGTCGACCTGGTCTCCTGGACTCACCGGTGTCTCATTCCCTAGTTAAGTCTTGTGTATTTAAGGGCCGAGTCTTTCCCTACTTACATTCACTTTGTTACTCTGTTCATTTGCGGATTCTATGTTCCTGGTTTTGCCCTGTGAGGGTTCCTCCTGTTCGTCTCCACACCTGGACTCACCTAGACTCACCTGGACTCACCTGTTTATTCTCTTGCCTGGTTGTCAACCCATTTCTACATGTAAGATCATGTGCGTCATTAAAACTACGCTGCGAACCGGATCACCGAGCCCAAACTGCCGAACACAAACCTTTGAAACCAAACAGTTTGGGGGAATGTGCTTATTTTATTCCCGGAAGAGATTTGGATGAGAAGGTTGACGTCACTCTCCTGTCTGTCCGACAGAACGTGGATCAGCATATTTCCCAGAATGTTGAACTATTCCTTTAACTTTACCTACCAACAGCAACAGATTTGGACTCTGAGACCAGGATTTGTCCTCTAAACATGTGATTGTTTTTCAAATGTTGCACCGACACTAGTCCCTTTGTGGTGAATTACCAGGGACGAGCTGGTCCATGGTCTCGTCCAGCTACCGCGTCCTCGCATCTCTGTAAAATGTTGCAAACATTCAGGAGGAATCGAAACGGTCAGTATCTCACCTAAGAAAAGTAGAACTATTCTGGTCCTGGTTGATAGAAATGCATGCTGGGATATTTGTCTACTGAGTCAGCTCCAGAAGCCTGTCGCTTTATATTTCTATTATCTGCAGGGCTTCATACCACTGAAGGCAACTGAGCACATATTTTGGGTTATTGTTTTTTGGGTGAACTCACCCTTGGACATGCTGTTTGCCGACCTTCAGCTCTGATAAATGCAGCTGAGACGTCACTATCTGGTTAATTTGTGGACAAATTCTGCAAAAATGCAACACGTGTATGAATGCAGGGAACAACAGCTCAGACAGCTGTTGCCTCCGTCTGTGCACAGAAATAACGCGACAGCCGTTTGTTCATTCAGAGGTATTTCATTTTAATAGCTTAAAATCAGAGGCCATAATCTTTGAGGAAGACGTTCGAGTGCGACAGTAACAGCTGAGGTGAGAAACGGCGGCAGCTTCCGTCAAGCTTCAGTTGCTCCTGTCATCGCGTCCATGTGACTTTAATCATGTGATCAGCAGCAGGTCAACACACACACACACACACACCAGTGGAAGTCATCCGACAACCATCCGCTCATGAGCAAAGAAAAGACAGAAACAAGAGGAAGAATGAAAATGAGACAAACATCTCGCTTATAAACTTGATCAAACTGTCTGTAGTAAGAAAAAGTAAAGTTGCCTCTAAAATTCAGATTCTAAGTCTTGTTTAGACTTTTTTTTATTGATCAGACTTTGACCCATTTTAAACCCGAGTAACTTCGCTTTGGACAAAAAAAACCACCGTTTGCGATCCACGTTTAAGCTGTGGCGGCAAATCGCTGTTGTGGAACTGACATAGTAAGGTTTTGTTTTGTTCCCAGAATATATATCTATATTTATATATATCAGCAGCATCTCCTGCAGCATTTCTGCTCTCAACTCTAAACATCTGTCCAGTCTGCATAATCCAAAATGTGCAGTTACCCAATTTATTGATAATTTGAGCACGTGACTGATGAACTTGCTATATTTTATATTACAAATAAGCAATTTGGCCCCTAAAATGGTCGGAGCATGGCGTTCGATGAGTCAGAGCACTGAAGTCACGCTCGTTCCAGATGACCCGCGCCTCGCTTACAAAGTGGAGACCGGCAGGGGGCGCTGTGACGGAAAGCTGCAGTCCAGTCAAGACGGTTGCCAGCGGCCCTCACAGAGCACACAGGAAGTCCCAGAAACATGTACATCCTGTAGTTTGTAGATAACGTTTGGGTAGCTGGGTCTGAAATAAACTTTATTCTTCGCACCAACCACACAAGACGTTTGTTAACAGATGACATACAGCTTAGCGTCTATCGCTAAATGTTACAATTACGCAGGAAATTCAGATTTTCCCATCATGCCATGGTCCTCGATCCTGTGACACTTCCTGTGCCCAGGCGTGCGTGACGTCAGAGCAAGCTGTGATCAGCTGCGCGGCGATGGATTCTGTGCAGGCCGGGCTCATCTGGAACGAGCCAGCAGACTGGTAACAGCCAATCACATCCATGCAGGTGTGACGGGCAGCCTTTATACTCCAAACTGCTCACTGCCCAAACCTCCATGCCAACATTTGCCACCCCGGCCTCCTCCTCGTGTTATTTTTTGCTATTACTGACTTCAGGAGAAATGTTTCTGTCGGCTAACGGAGGATTATTTCTCCGAACATTCCCTCAAAGCCTTTTCTCGCCGAATCCATCTGTAAAAATCATTTTCTACAAACGGTCAATTCAGCTGGTCGGCTGAACATGCAAAGAAGTACAACTCAACAGAGAAGCATTTAATTTAATATCTGGGAAGAATAAAGTTTCTAACAATAAAGAAACAATGACTGGCCATTTCCCGCAGTTTAAGCAGCAGAAGCTTACAGGGAACTGCTTTAGAGCTCTGTTTTCTCTGTGAGAGCCTTTTCTCTTTTCCAAGAACTTGTTTTAGGGAGCGGTAAAATAAAATGCTCTGGGGCGAATGTGTGTGTGTGTGTGTGCTCTGCTGGCTCAGAGTTTCTACTGCAGCTGAGGCACTTGCAGCACTAACAGACTGTGTGAGGTGTTGGGTCAGCTCCAGAAGCTCCACCGTGATGATGAAAAGAAAAAAGGACTAACAGACATGTTGGTACAAGCAGCTTGTATAGTCAGAACTCTCAGAGTTTCTGCAAAACAGCTCTTTACAGTCACGTCCCAAAAGCCACACTGGGTTTTGGGACGGGTCGATTGTCTCGAGAAAGTCAATACTAATAATACTATTAATATAAAAACATCTGCAGATGTAGAAGACATCTTGGCAAAACCATAACATCGAGCTGAAAACTGAAGTGAGAACGGAGCGAGTGGTCATAGTTCATGAGCTGAAAGTCACTGGTTTGATTCCCTGGACAGAGCGTGGGAAAGTAAAGTCCACCTTTAGTCATTGCGGTCACGGTGCCCTCCAGCAAGGCACTTTAACAGCAGGCGATTGTTCCAGTGGAAGTGCAGCAGATCAGTAACGTGGACTTGGACGAATGTGACAGCAAAGCTTCCCCCGGACAAGAAAATAAACAGACTTTTAATTAAAAAAAATTTAAAAAAAGTTCCTGTGAGTTAATTAATGTAAGTTCCTGCCTCCTCGTTTGGAACGCGTCGACGCCTCTTTTTAAATAACATTAAACATTATGGCTATGGTAAAAATATACATTCTGACATTTAGAGATATTACTATCTTAAAAATACAAATGTGCAAAAGTTGTAAACAAATGAGATCGTGCACGTTTGTGTGTGTGTGTGTGTGTTTGTGTGTGTCACAGCCTGGTGGGCTCCTCGTCACTGTCGCTGCAGTTACCACAGCAGTCCTGCAGAGGGAGGCAGAGAGCACAGAGTCACTGTGGAGGGTTTGTGTTGTCTGTCAGATCAGCTGATTGAACGCTAACTTTAGAAGCTTTGGCACTTTTGAAACTCTGGTTTAAAGCCACGTCAGATCTGTGAGTGCATATGATTTGCTTTGAGAAGAATAATTTGTCACAAAAAACTTCAGCTACCTTGTTAAAGTTACATCTACTCCTTCTCCCTCATTGAAAAATACAGAATCTCAGAATATTGAACAATATTCTTGAAAAATAAAGAATATTTGAATCTGAGTATTCAAATATTATTCTTTAAAACCGTTTAACTGCTGGACACAAAATGTCTCCTGCTTCCCTGAACAGTTGGCTCACAGTGTGCGTGTAGCTTCAAGTAACTGACAACATGTCGCTCTGTACTTTGACACTTTGCACAGTGACGCTCAAAAGCCTAAGTGAGGTAACAATAAGAAACTCATTTCTGAGTGGAGGACTTTAAGTTGTTTCCAGTCACTGATCTCCAGCTGATGTGCACAAACTGCTGGAACGCAAAAGCATAACAATGTCGGTGAGATTAGTCCGCTGACCTGTCGGCCGAACAGCCGCTGCAGGAGTCCCTGTTTGGGTGGAGGGGACGGCTGTCCTCTCCAGTCCAGGTCAGGAGGAACCGCCCCGTCCTGGTCGAAAACATTCAGCTCTGCGAAACACTCCGTCTCGATCATCTGAAGGAGAAATGTTGGTCCTGCTTCAACACATCAACTTGGGAGGACAAAATGTTCCGGCTGATCGGTGCATCGTCGCTCACCTCATTCTGCCAGGGGATGGAGATGCTGCCTGTGGACACTTTGCTGTAGAAGGACTCGTCTTTCGGCTCCAGCTCGACTCCTTTCACTGTGGAGAACTGCTCGATGTCCAGCACGTCTTTACAGTAGATGGCCTGCGGCTGCAACACACACATTTACATTTACAGCAGCTTAGCTAACACTCACTGTACAAACAGTACACAGTATACAGCGTATTTCTCACAGTATAAAGCTTTCAGGTATTTATTTCTATCTCCTTAGAATCCCAGTAAGAGTCCAGGTTCTGCAGCACAACCCTTCCTGACGCTCTGGGGACTTGGTGTCCGATGTATTGTGGACTTACGTCAGGAGTGAAGGGTGCCTGCAGCATGCCGGCCTCAAGGCGTTTGAAGTTGATGGAGCTGAAGATGGAATGGGCTTTCACCTCGGAGGCTCCGCCCCCCTGGCAGGCCAGCCTAACGTTGGGATCTTTGGCCAAAAGCTGGCGGATTAAAAAAAAAAAAAAAAAAAAACAGTTTTAAAGGAGTTAAACAACAGGAAGTGAAGAAACACACTGCTGCAGTGAGGACTGTCGCTCAGGTACAGGTGAGACGGTGACATACAGCAGCAGACGCCACAACACCGCGCAGGGCGTCATGATGCTAATAAACCATCAAGTACTGTTCCCGTCACATGCTGTTTGCTGTTGGTTTAACTCTTTCGCCAGGCGACACCGTGTTGGTTCATTTTCAGCCACGACGATGAGTCCGATCAATAAGAAGGTGCATCGTTTTTTGGTAACGTCGGTACGAAGACAACCTAAAGCAAAGCGGTGACCCCGGAAACAAGCAGCTCACGTGCCAGTCGGCAGGCTGGCTCCCCAACTAGGAATAAAGAAAACGTCGTTTATATTCATTGCTACCGCGTGAATATGCAGGTTCACCAAAATCTAACTTGAGGTGAGCACATGCTGCGGCTGAAACCTCAGATCCTTATGATCCCATTCACAGAAACGGAACCTTAGTAGACGCCAGCGTAGCCGAGAGACGTGTCAACGCTTTTGTAAAAACATGGAACACAGGAAGTCATTTTACACACCGAGGCAGCGTTGGAACGTGGTAAAATGTGGAGCTTGAGCAGATGGGAGCTACAGACCAGAGCAAATGAGAGAGAGAGAGAGAAGTGGATTTGGCTGCTCGAGCGTCCACCCACCATTTTACAGACGGACTTGGCGTCCTCGGAGAACTTGCTGGAATATTCCTCCTCCACCTCCCTCACCAGCCGCTCCACTTCCTCCCTCTTGATCTTCTTCTTCCTCTGCTGGAAGGGAGACTGGCCCTCGATCATCTCGTACAGCAGGCAGCCCAGCGCCCACCAGTCCGGGCTGAAGGTGTAGCGTTCGTTCTTCACCACCTCCGGAGCTGCAGGACAGGAGCACGAAACCGGTTGCAGTGAGAAGCCTGCACCACTGATCTACAGGGCTCAGGTTCTCCTCCACTAGCAGAGGTCGATAAAGGTCAGAGGTTACTTACCCATGTATCCTACGGTTCCCACCCGTCCCTTGATGGTCTGCCCCTCTGGTACGTGAACCGCTAAACCCAGGTCTGATATCCTGATGTGGCCTAAAGACACACACACATGTAAGAAAAAGGCGAAGATTCCAGTCCAGTCTTCACTAAACAACTTCATACATCTGCGTTTGCCGGCTGGTTCTGAGTCAGTTTACATCATCACATCAGCTCCAAGCAGTCGGTGAATTGTTGCATCTGAGTTTTAATGGCTTGTTATTTATTTATTTGTAATTAGGTCTAATTGTGTGACTCTGCCAGAGGAGAGTTTCCTCTGAAGGCTTTGTGCGCCTGCTGGAGTGTGAGCGCCCTCTGGTGGTCAACAGAGGAACGTGGTCTCACAAACAACAATCATAATTCTGCATTAAATACAGAAGCCGGCTTAACGGGATCAATAACAGCCAGGAATGTGTAGAGAGACATAGACACCGTATGAAATATATCACATCTTCAGAATACGCTTTGAAAAGAAAGTTGTAATGAATAAATAATGAATTATTAATTGAAGCATAAATCGATTGATTAAATTAGCATTTGCATCATGCAATAAAAAACAATGTCAATTAGAAAAACCTGCTTCTGGATTTAAATGAGAAATAAAATTGGAACTGGACACAAAACAATTCAAGGTCCACTTACTCTCTTGTTCCTGAGCTTTTGAATATATCGCACGGATCCCAAAATGCCTGAATAAAGGAAAAGCTTGAACACCATGTGCTGATGAAGACCGTGTGATACGGTCGACAGCTCTGGAACAACAGAGGACCTGGGCTTGAGATTATGTTGGAAAAGAGCTTTTAAGCATTTATTTTTCCTCACTGATTCCATTTATAGTTATAGATTCTGTTTATTGACTGCTGTCAATCAAAGTGTGACACAGTGGGCCCTCCGCCAGACAACACTGAGACCGTTTCTAGCCTGCACCAGCCAATTCTGTTTGGTACCATTACATTTATGCCGAATGAAGTAAAAGCAGCTGCTGTTTGTAGTGAACTCCTGCACGTACAGACAACCATCACTGCATCACTGTGAAAAACAGGATTCTCATGCAGCTTCTGCAGCGATAAGGAGAGTTATTTTATCAAAGTGGATTTATGGACGTTTATTCATAAAGCTCATCAGGAATAACGACATCCTCAGGAAACGTAAGTCACACTGAATCCAAATAAACCCGTTTGGATTTTTGACGCAAACTGTGGAATTGAAGAACCTTAACTGCCTCCACGAGCGGGTGGAATCGTACGAGAGTTGAGACTTTCCCCTTAACTCACCGTGGTCGTCCAGCAGGATGTTCTCCGGTTTCAGGTCCCTGTGTGACAGAGGAAGACGGGAAGAGTGAGGACAAAGACGAGAGGCACTGAGACAAACGTGAAGCGCGAGCTCGGATGCGGCCGACCTGTAGACGATGCGCTCTCGGTGCAGGTCCTCCAGCCCGCAGCAGATCTCCGCAAAGTAGAAGACGGCGCGCTTCTCGTCGAAACCCGCCTCGCCCATGTGATAGATGTGAAACTTCAGGTCTCCGCCGTTCATGAGGGTCAGCACGAGGCACAGAGCGTCCTTCGTCTCGTAGGCGTACGTCAAACTCACCTGGAGACATCGGAGGGTCGTGTGTTACGGATGTGTTGCTGAGGAGGCTGCATGCTAACGTGTCGGGCGCTTCAGGTCTGATCGGGTGATGCGTCATCACAGAGTTTCGATCCGCTTCGAACTGCAGCCGTCAGTAAATAATTAGCCCTTTAATCCGTCATCTGGTTGCAGCTCCTCCGACGTGAGGATTTGCTACTTTTCTTTGCTTCATATAATTAAAATAATAATAATAATAATAATACTAATTGGACCGTTCGGTCGTTTAATGGTCAATCATGATGCACGTATGCAGAGAACAGCTGCTTTTTGAAAATGAAACTGCATATTTGTGAGCAGTTTTTCAAAGATGTACATGTATGGTAGGAACCAACGACACTGCCCCGTTTCTCTGGAAACTCTGCAGGTGGACCAGCCTTTTCATTTTACTGGGACAAACTCCTGATACATTAACTCTCTGTCCTGGTCATCGAATGACGTTTTCTCTTTTCAAATTCTAACCACAGCCGTGAGGTTTCGTTTCTCTTTATCCAGCCGTTTGCTGCACCTGGAGATCCAGCTTCACCGTGTTACTGTGTGTGTAATATCAATGAGAGGGTAGGTCCTAGTTTCTAGTGTAGCTCGGCGTGTGTTGGCATGTTGTCGCTGCTTTGCGATTCACGTGCCGCCAGGCTGCAAAACAATGTGCATAAAGACGTCGAGACGCTTACCACAAATCTGCTGTTGACTTTCTCCAGGATCTGCTTCTCGTTGAGCGCCATGGACTCTCCTTTCCTCTTCTTTATCCGCTTCTTCTCCAGCTTCTTGCAGGCGTACATTTTGCCCGTGGCCCGTACCTGACACGCACACACCTGCAGGGGGAGGAAGAGGAAGTGGGGCAACGTAAAGGCAGAGAGACAGGGTTCAGGCTGAAAAGGCAGCATGTGAACATATAAAGCTGCAGGGATAAAACACACAACACACTCTCTTAATAAGAACAGAGACTATTTCATCGCCATCCATCTTGTGATCTTGTGGATTGTAAAATATCTAATTTATAAGGTAACACAGGGCGGCTGGATATATTTGGTTCTTGGAAGCTGAGGCCTGGACTACGCAGCAGGAAGTGGGGTCAGCGAGGTAACGTCGGGTTTAACATCGCCATGGTAACTCATGCTGCACAGATAACAGATACAGACGCCGTCCTAGATTTGCAATGAAAGAGTGTTGATTTAATTATGAGTTTAGAAGAGAGAACATGCGTATTACTGAGCAGTGACTATGGTCTGTTGCTGTAACTATCACCAGAGTCGCCTGTGACACTAAATAAAACCAAAATAAATAAATGTTGGTGTAAATCGTAGCTGTAGGTATAAACGTAGAAGGGAGCGACTCGTGATAACGTGCAGGGAGAATAAACCGAACCTGGAAAGTTGCTCAAAACAACACTCCTTCCAGGATTTATTCTTTTGTTCTTTGGCCAAAATAAACTGAATCGTTGTCGTCTACTGAGACAAAGTGAAAACAAAGTGATGGATAGGACAGTAAGATTGATATATTTGGGAGTTCATTTGACTCAGAGTCCAGAAACCCGTCCGTAGTTATCCTACCCGAGAACATACCAGACCATAATTTAAGTTAAGGACAGCAATGGCCACAGTCTGCTGGTTAGTAAATACAGTACAGCGATCAAGTCCAATCAATCAGAACTAATCATGGAGAGAGACTACGTATCTAAGAGATTTTCCCCGTTCTTCACTTTATTGTGCTTTTGCCACTGAGATCATTTCCTGTGTGTCTGAGTGTGTGTGTCTGTCTGTGTGTGTGTGTGTGTGAGAGTGTGTGTGTGTGTGTGTGAGAGTGTGTGTGTGTGTGTGTGCGTGTGTGTGTGCGCGTGTGTGTGAGTGTGTGTGTGTGAGTGTGTGTGCATCATCAGCAGAAAGCGGCTGCAGCTTCTTCTTCCCTTTTTATTTATCGGGTGGCAGCGAGTCGCTGCTGCTTATTTACAGCAGATTGTTTCTCCAGATGTTTTACAGGAGAGAAATCCCCGAACACACTCACAGTCCTCTCTTTGTCCAGATGGAAGTCATTCTTTATAAGGCTCCATAATCCTCCTCTCGCTCTGTGAGAGGAAGCAGAGGGAAGGTGGAAGTGAAGCGTCTCCTCCTCTTCGTGTCACTGATGTTCTCCAGTTGTGTCGACGTGTTTTCAGTGAAACTCGGACGCATCGAGAAGGTTATACTGAAAACACACATTTGAAACATTTGACTTGCAGGTAACAGAGCGAAGAAACACTGAACATTCGACAGCAAAATAATAATAATAGTAAAACCTAAGGTTCACTTACGAGCTTTCCTCGGTCCGAACATCAACTCTGACATTTAAGTTGGCCGTGTCTTTTCTCCTGACGTACTGCACCTTCACTTTCTCTCCCTGTTTTGTGTTATTTCTATTTTGGAATTTCTGCACTTGTTCCCAAATACTTTTAAAACGGTGTTAATGTCCACCTGAAATAGCATCTTTTCTGTTCTCTACGGTAACTTGCCTGCTCCGTAAATCACCTGTCGTGTTGTAAACTGTCAGCTAACCGTTAAACTGAACTGTTAGCTAACCTGTGCTAACATTTTCAACTGTTGTGTTCAAATAATTATTTGTATTTTTTGCACGTGTAGTGTTTCTCATTGAAGATATTCAGTGTTTCCTGAAGTGAACACCAAATGCTTATGAGGAGCTCATTTTGAACAGTTCAGAAACAAGACATCACTTTGATATCCAATTTGTGTCAAGACGAGAATTAAAGACGAGCAAAACTTCAACGTGCATAACAGAGAGATTTCATAATATTCCCAGAGCTTTTATTGGAGAAGCATCCACCTCTGAAGTCCAGGCTTCCTGTGAGATTTCCACAAAACAAGAGCTGATTTTTAAACTGAAGTACAATAAAAGCTTTGTTCTGAGTCTTTGTATCGCGGTTCCTCTCAGTCCGTGTGGGCGAGAGGGAGAAAAATAACAACACCCTCCCAAAAAAAACGGAAATGGCAGATTGATGAAAAGCCAAACTAGTCCCAGGAGGACACGTTCTTCTCTCCACAATATTAAAAACTCCCACACGTTTCAGGAGGAGGGCAGAATTAGCCTTGCCGGGACTCACTGTAAGCTGCCGTAATGACTCATTTGCTTCATCCTGATAGATGCTCCCCTCATTTAGGAAAAGCTGCACCCGGCGATGAAAGGAGGCGGGCGAAGGACGACTCTCCGATCATGGAGAAGGTCTTCAGCTCGTCGCTTCAAAGTGATTCGGACCGCCGGGGTCGCTTGGAGGGGCGACGAGGAGAAAATAAAATCCTCTAAACAACGAGCCAACACACACACTTTGAAGCTGCTGTTACACAGCGAGCAGGAGGGCAGGTGGTGCTGATGAATATTCAGACGGAGAGTCGACACTCGGCTGCCAAGCAAAGCTCCTGTTGGCTTCCTGTCACCTTCCAGGTTCTCATAGATTTGTTTTTTCCTCCCAGGTGACTCAGATCAGATGTTTGTGATCAGTGAGGACCACAGCGAGCTGCAGCTGATGTCCAGGTGACGTTCTCACGGGTTCACGACCAGATCTAAGAGACCTGTGGACAACCAACACAACCCCGGCGATGGAATGGAACTAAGTACATTTACTCGGGTACTGTGCTGTAGAACATACTGAGGTACTTGTACTTCACTTGAGTATTTCCATGTTATTCACCTTACCCTTCCACTCCACCACGCCTCACAGGTAATGTTGTACTTTTACAGCACTGCACTTGTCCGACACTTCCTGTGCAGTGGAACCTCGTATCTCCAGATGTTTGTGATGAAGGATGAAGAGTTCGTCCTCCTTCAGCTAACAGGAGTTTTACTTGTTGTATTTTCACAGTGTGTATTAGTACACACTCCTTTCTATCACCTCCTTAGCTCTCAGAGGAGAAGGTAGTTATTTAGTTGATGCTTAATGGTTTTTATCTTTTTCAGTATTTTAACTGTGCATTTCTGTTGAATGTGTGCTAAATGTATGCATCTCACAAATAAAGTTACTGACTGATTGCTAGTACTTTTACTTAAGTAAAGTACCTGAATACTTCTTCCCCCGCTGCACAAACCCGCAGTGTGGAGTTCTGCCAATTAACAATGAGAGCAGACGAACGTCACACAGTCATCTGATGATGATGATACAGACAGAAAGACACAAAGACAGATGAGTGAAACTGAAGCGTAACAAGTCATTAAGGTCTCATGTTTCGCTGATCAGACAGATTTGGGCGTTAATTTATGAATGAGATCAAATCTGTGTCTAACAAAGAGAAAGACATTGAAACTAAATGAAAGCATCCAGCATGTGATTACTGAGTGTAAGCAGCTCTGGCTCTTCTCCTCCTGATGGTCCTCTGAGATCCTACTGCTGCAGGACGACACTGAACACAACACGCCATCGTACTGACACCATCTGTGGAGGAAGCATCTCCGCTGCAGAGAGGTGAGTCCAGCTCAAATTAAAAATCTTTTCCTGTTTGACAGGAAACCATTTCAGTGTCTTTCAGCTTGGATGGAGACGTGTTTCAGCCAATCACATGTTGCATAAAGCAGAATGAGAATCGGCCTTCAGCTGTGTGAACATACAAAGAGTTTGACTCCGGTTTTAAGAATTAACAGGAAGACAGAAACAGACAAACAGAGCAAGGAAACTATTCTATACATCCAAGAAGGTGACAGGCGTGGAGATTATATATACGTATATATATAATCTCCACAGTATATATGATATATACCGGTATATAACATCCAGTCAGCACGGCACCCTGAGCATCCTATTATGCAACAGACTGTGATGCTCTGAGTTCTGACTCCTTTCTATCAGAACCAGCATCACTGTTTCAGCAGGTTGAGCTACAGAAGCTCTTCTGTTGGATCAGACCACACGGTCCAGCCTTCAATGAGCCTTGGCCGCCCATGACCCTGTCTCCGGTTCACCTGTTCTCCTTCCTTGGACCACTTCTGGTAGGTACTGCCCCCTGCAGACCAGAACACCCCACAAGATGCTCTGACCCAGTCGTCCAGCCATCACAGTTTGGTTCCTTGTCAAAGTCGCTCACATCCTTCCGCTGCCCATTTTTCCTGCTTCAACACATCAACTTGGAGACAAAATGTTCACTTGCT
>JAVQJF010125613.1:0-34990 GCA_036023855.1 Gadopsis marmoratus | reverse complement strand
AGGACAGAGCGTCGTTGCCATGGCACCGCCTGCCTGAGTCAGTACAGCGGTTAAAACACGGTCCCGCTCCTGGCTTCAGCATGTTGGCTGGTAGATCCGCCGGCTGGTAGTCCGTGTGTGTAGAACCCCGCTGCGTCCCGGGATGAGGCTTCTCCGTCAGCCGTGAGACCAGGGTCCGCCGTGGAAGCGTCGCACACCTGCGGCTGGATGGACATCGATGGAGGAAGTTGCGCCGCAGCCGCTGTGCCCGCACTCGACCGATTACTTCACCTCGTCGCGTGGTCCACGGGGGGAGCGCGCTTGTGAACTGATTTAACCCGGGGAGGGGGGATGCGAATACCTCTCCGGGATTAGAAGGTTATTGGGTGAACGACAATGCCCCGCGACTCGGTCCGGCACTCCCGGCTATTGTTCGTGCGGCGGCGGACGCGCGGTGCCCGGTCCCCGCCGGTTCATCTCCAGTAGCAGCCCCTGTTCCCGTGCCGCCTCGCCGCCTCGCCGCCTCGCTCAGGTCGCGCTCCCTGTGTGGAGGATAATATGACTTCCTGGCGCCGCACATACGGCAGCGTCCCCCTGTGTCTCCGGCTCTGCTGCTTGGTGGTCGCTGTCTGCGCAGACGCCTCCGGTGCCGGTGAGTGGAGGCGCATTAGGGCCAATTAGGCCTCATCAGAACCCAGCAATTACATCTTGTATCATGTCAAGACAATACTGCATCAGCCCGTCTGTGTTCTCTGCAGGGGAGCGACTGCTTTGTGCTTTAGTGTTGCATGTAGCCTAAAGGACCCTCCATTAGATGTTAGTGGAAAGTTTTTTTCTTTATGAGCATTTTTGGATTATTCTTCCACACAGTTGTCATCATGGCGTGTTTCTATATGAACTAATATTCATTTTTTCAGTGAAACACCTAAACCCACAATCAGGGGACCTACACAACTCCTGTTTCAGCATGTATTGATCCCTTATAATTAGAAGTGAAATGCTTCACCTATTCAGGAGATTGCCAGAGGCCATGAGTGCTAATTGGGTCAGCGCGGGTTGTTAGTGATGCTAGGACCTGCAGCCTTTCTCTGTCCTACATTCCAACCCTGCAGCTCACTGAAATGGATCTAGAAAATTGGATCTCAGCAGATAAATCACTTGAATGAATCATTAATCCCACTACAGGAAAGAGTCCACATCCCTGCAGCATTTTTCTGCTAAGAATGCATTAAAATATCTTGCACAGTGATTTGTCATAGTGTCACTCCTTTAATGAATTTGTGAGCGTTTAGTGTTCACTGATTGACTCGTGATTAGATATCCTGTGTGTGTGTGGGGGGGGGGGGGGATTATCCACAACAACCCAAGCACCTGTTCCCACACTCCCAGCCGTTTTGCCACTGCATGGCCTGATATGAGCTGCTAAGCGGTGCTTCCATCATCAAAAGTGTGCATGAGATCTCTACATATCCACAGGGGCTCAGCTGCATGGCTAATGAGTGTTGACACGCAGATTCTTTTTTATGCTAATCGCAGATTCCTCTCTTCTCGTCTCTATATTCCATTTCTCCTCCGTCTTTGGCTACCTCTTTCTCTCGCTGCAGGTGACAGTGTGTGTTGGTCTCCTAGTCTCACTTCTTGTACAGAGTGTCTCAGCCGTGGACCACAGTGTGCCTGGTGCTTCAAGGAGGTAGGAAAGTGCACAAAAATAAAATGTGTGTTTGTGTGACAGAGAGAGAGGGAAAAATAATGTGGCAGACATTCAGCAGTATTCCTCAGATGACACACAGCAAAGCTTTGGTGCCACCCACAGATGTGAATTTAAATGTGTATCTTCAAGATTAGTGGCCTGCCCTATGACCTGCGTTGAGTGTGTGTGTGTGTGTGAATGTTTCCATGCATGCTTTCTCATGCGGCAGCAGAGACAGAGCCACTTTCTATCCATGTGTTTAGTCTGGGCGCTCACACATATCACTGCATTTCTCTTAAAGTGCGCATCCGCCTGTGTGTTTGTCTGTATCTGTTTTTGTCAGTTTGTCTCTTAAAGAGCCCACCCCAAAGCTGTAAAGCCTCACAACAAACACACACACACACACACACACAAAATGGCTCGACAAGACTGCCAGCATGTGTATGTTTACAGAATTCAGGTGCTTTCCCACCCTCCTAATCTTATATGACATCATCAAGCGGGGCCGGGCTCACTGGTGTGTGAAAGCGTTCAGACACCACCTCTCTAACCTCCCATATGCACAAAGTCACAGTGCATGAATCAGGTACAGTCATTGTAAATATGCCATGTTCACAGTGACATGCAGCGTCAGCTGAAGGGGCAACATGTGAGAGGAAAGTCTGGGGAAGTCACTATGAAACGTTCTAGAATTCAGAGTACAGGACAAATTATAGCCACAGGAACAGCTATAAATAAACCGAATTCAGTCTATCTCTCAAGATCAGGCCATGGTCACATATTCAGCTACAGTTACTTATTGCAGACGTTTCTGTTTTAAAAGTCGCAGTAACCCCAATTAATTGCACTTCGTTCTCTATCTGCATGATCACACTCTTTAAATTGTCTCCTACCAATCAGACCCATGACATTCTATAAATACACACATTTAGTGGTCTAGTTTTATGTTTCCAGTGCTAGTCACTGTATTTGTGAGTGTGTTTCTAACAGAATGAAGTTCCAAAGGTCACTAATCCACTACAAAGCTGTAAGTCATGACGCTTTGCACTGTATTGTTTGTGCGACTGGCTTTTATGCAGTGGACAGGTTAGTTACAGCATGATTCAGTCAATGAAGTGATGATTAAATCAAGTGCTAAATAAGAAAATTGGACCATCTAATCTCTTCTCTATCCATCAGCGATGCTACTTTCTGTTCCTCTGTAATCAGATACATAGAGAACTGGACGTGGAGTAAACACAAACATGACACTTCTTCCTGATATACTAAACTGATGAGTAACTTCAGAATCACATTATGAAATGGTAATGGTTCTGTCAGTGTAACTACATGGAAAATCAATACAAACGTCATAAAAATGACAGAAACTAAAAAAACATTTGTGAATGATTGTAGTGTGCAACATTAGAGCAGCAGAGGAGAGTAAATGAAGACAAAGTAGGAAATGTATTCTTCTGACCTTTACATTGTGTATCTCAGCTGCTTCACACAGGGAAATATGATCCTTATGCAAATGGAGGGTACAGCTGCATAAACCCAAAATGCAGAACAGATTGAGTTTGAGTACATTCATTATGGTCATGTATTCGGCAGCATTATGAGGTCTTGCCTTGTGGGGTCACAAAGGATAATGTGGCATTCAACGTGACCCTCTTGTTTGTGTCACTTGTTCTCATTCCTGAATTGCAATTATTGTGATAACATCTTAAGCAGCCTTTTCTTCTGTGTCTTGTTTATTTTTTTGTGTAGTTTTCGACACTTTGCAAGGGTTTCTTATTGTGAGATTGAAAATTGCAAATCAAATATATTAGAAGAAGATTAGAGGCGAGGATGGGCAATTTGCAAATGTCACCATTTCCCACTCTTGACCTTGTGTGACCTCCAGGACTTTCTGGATGGGGCGGGTCCAAGCCAGCGCTGTGACCTGCCAGTGAAGCTGCTCAGGAGAGGCTGTGATCCGGAGTTCATGGAGCAGTCAGAGGTCAAGGTGGAGGTCAACGCCACCATCAGCAGCACACAAGTGTCCCCACAAGACATCAGCATCACCCTCAGACCGGGTAGACAACGGGCACCTTTTGATTTGTGCCTTTGCACCTTTTGTTGTTGTCTTTCTGAGTGATAAAGCAGCTGAATTAAAGTTTAAAAAGAATAATTTTATTATATATATGTGTGTGTGTGTGCGTGTGTCTAGGTTCAGAGGCCAGCATCGTAGTGGCTGTGAAGCAGCTGGAGCGTTATCCTGTGGACCTGTACTACCTGGTTGATGTATCGGCATCTATGCAGGAAAACCTGGATCATGTAGGTGTTCATACACTCAGCTGTCCGTGCTCCTCTCAGTGAGTCCGTGCTGAAGCATTGTACTTATTTATCTTAAGGAGAGAGTGTATTACCCAGGTTTAAACTGAATTCTTTACATCTTTTACACAAAGTCTCACATTGTTTTTATCATAGTTAGAAAAAATACCAACAACCTACTTCTCGCTCTTTTCTTTCTTCTTCTCTTCCTATGTTCCATCCTTTATCTGCCCTTGGATATCCCGTCCTGTGTCCACCTGCGCCTGTGTGTTTTCTGTTGCCCAGTTGAAGACAGTGGGTGTAGCTCTGTCCCTTCGCATGACGGAGCACTCCTCAGACCTATGGCTGGGTTTCGGCTCTTTTGTGGACAAACCTGTCTCCCCTTACATCAATGTCCATCCCTCCAAGATCAACAATCCCTGCAGGTAAGACACAGAACTTGTTGGGTGATTGCTGATAAAAGTAGGGTTAATCCTCACTATATAGCTCATTTTGTGAATTTTCCTGCTACTGTATGAATAGATATTTTAATAAGACAAGATGAGCGGTGTGTTGACTTGAGTGATTATTTAAAAATACATAAAAGCAAGCTGCTCCCATTAGTTGCTCCAAATTTTGTGTGACTCAGGGAGAGATTTGCCAGTTGTTGGGGGGCAACATTGTTATGATGATGAGGTAGAAACAACAGATGGGCTTTTGGCATTCATTCGTTTGGTGGTTGTATTGGAGATCTACATTCCTGAATGTTGCAAATAAAAAAACTTTCTGGACCATCTGTGTCTCTCACCAGTGATTATGAGATCCGCTGTCGTCCCGCTCACGGCTTCCACCACGTCCTAAGCATGACGGGGAACATGAGCGAGTTCACGCGTGTGATCAAGCGCCAGCGCATCTCCGGAAACATGGACACACCTGAGGGAGGACTGGATGCTATGCTGCAAGCTGCTGTCTGCCAGGTGTGGATGTACAGATGCTGGGACGTCAGGCTCACAGGAGCTGCAAACAGAGAAAGGGATTTACCAAAACATCTTGAGATAAATACAAGATTCCTTCTTTTTTGAATACATTCAGAAAAATGAGGGTTAACTCCAAATTTGGTAGTGCGTTTGCATGCTGGCAAAAGATAATGGTGGCACTCTGACTCAGCATTGTCTATTACAACTGGAATCCCACTAAGTAATGACACCATTGCTGGTACGTGCACGTGCACATGCACACGCACACACACACACACACACACACACACACATTTGCTTATACTATGGCTGCAGGAGGGCTGTGAGTCACACCATGCAGAGGGGCCCTGAATAACCACTCTGCAGGGAAACACCATGGTGGTCATGACTCCAGAAAAAGACTCTCCATTATGTCAGAGCTACTAATAAACTGACTGGGTTTCCTTAAATACACACGTGCACACACACACACTCACATAGACCCAATTTTTTCTCACATGATGTGTCACAGACATAAAGAAGGAAACGTTGCTTTTCCTTTAATTTAACATTACAGAAAGATCTGATCACCATGGGAAGGAATGTAGTTCAGATGAGTAAAATGTTTGAATTTGCTGTTTCTTACCACATGTATCAACCTTTAAAATATAAAGCATGCACATATTTCCCACATCAGTCAGTTTAAATGTAGCTGACTAGTGCTATAAGGGAATAAAAATAAGAGAGTTTATAAACCTACTCACCAGAAACAGAACACACATTAACATCAGTAAACCTGTTGTCACTTATCTCTGATGAGGTGTAGTTCTAGTTCATAGATGTGTGATGGTTATTGGGTCTCATTAAGAGCTAATAGTCAGATAGATAAGCAGAAGAAAATGGATGGATGGTCAGATAGATAAAAATAAAATAGTCAAGATAGGTTTTTAAAAAATAATGCCAAAACATGATTTTTACACAATGTCCTGATCCCTCTCTGTCTTTGTTTTAGAAAGTGGTGGGTTGGCGACCAGAGGCAAAGCATCTGTTGCTCCTGATGACTGACCAGCCGTCTCACCTGGCCCTGGACAGCCGGCTGGCAGGGATTGTCACGCCACACGACGGCCTGTGTCACCTGCTAAACAATGTCTACACAGGGAGCACTAGGATGGTGAGATGGGGAGGAAACTTACGGGAAGTCAGGCTGAACCTTTTATCTGGGAATTCAATCTTGCATCACGACCTTAAATGGTCTCACATTAATGTGTAAATTACTACATAGGCTGCAGGTGAATTTTGAATCTGATAATGCTGCACTCCAATTGCAGATTGACACATTAAGATCGTCATATGGACTGTGTACACTCTACTGCATGGGGTGCAATTGAAATGTGGACCATGTAGAGTCTAAAGTTGACATTTCAAGATCATAAACAAGTTCCTACAACAGATGACTCTATATTAAGAGTAGACTTAAACTTGATATGGTATATCAGAGGAGGAACAGAAATGCTTTCCTGAAAAAAAGTTTCTGTATTTTGATTGTCTCCTTTTCAGGATCATCCCAGTGTGGGTCAGTTGTCTGATAAGCTGCTGGAAAACCATATCTATTCCATCTTCGCTGTGGAGAAGCAGCAGTACCAGTGGTACGAGGTAATCTCTCCCATGCAAGTGCACACAACAACATATGCTCACTTATGTTTCCGCATGTAGTTTTGAGGGTAAACAACTGCCTGCTCACATGTACACACACACACAAGACAGTAAAGACAGACTAGCTTCAATATCAAAAGGTCCAGAGCTGATCTGCACTTTCACCTCTGTCCTTCAGGATCAAATGTTGATATTTAAATGGTATTCACACGTCAGACGTATGATGGTATTGTATTTTAAGTAAAGTCATTCAGTTTTTCCAACAATTTTAGGGGGAATCACATGAAAGTTTGTCTTTACCCATGTCTCCATTTGCTTCTCCAGGAGTTGGTACGCTTGCTACCTGGCTCCTACCTGGGAAAGTTAGGCCTCTTTCAGGCTCCAAACCTTATAGAGCTGGTGGTGGATGCATACAAGGTACAGAGCACTCACCTACTTCCTCTGCAACTTTAAGGATATCATCTTTCTCATTTACAGATCCTGTTGTCCTCCTTCTGTATATTATTCATCCTTTAGACAACAAAGAGAATGACAGGGACAAGTGAAAGGTTAGAGAGAAGAAAGCAGCTGAGCTGAATTCATAAACCCATGCAGGATCAGCTCAGACATGTTGATGCATTAGTCCGCTGACCTGCTCAAACAGAAGACAGAAGGCCTCAGACTCAGTGATACTACAGTATGTTTCTGAAAGTGTGTACCCCTTATGTTTATACAGTATATTCTGCAGAGTGCAGAAAAAGGACACTTTCAATGTGAAGTTGGGAAAACAGGTAATTGGAGATGTTTTTGGCTTACTGAAGGCCTAAAGAAACAGAAAAACTGAGATGAGAACAAGAGGTTAAGGAGGGGTAAGGCTTTATGTGTGTTTGTGTTTGTGTGTGAGAGAGAGAGAGAGAGAGAGAGAGAGAGAGAGAGAGAGGGAGAGACTAGGGGTTCGTTCATTTGGCAGCAGTCTAGGCTGTAATCTTGCCTCAGGCACAGCGTTCCATTGTTTGCTTCCAGAATCTGCCGAATCCACAGATCTGTGAGCACAGCCATGCATACATGCACACACACACACACACACACACACACACACAGGCAGCAGAGCCCGAACAGAAGCTGGCATTATAATAGCTATCAGATCCCCACCGAAACCATGTGTCCTAATCGTGGATGGATACAAAGATGCTATTTTTGGGCCCACCCCCTTGTTCCCATAAACCCCCTTGTATTTCAGAAAGAGACAGGACGACAATGAGGGCTTTCTGAGGACATGTGACAACTCTGATTAATCACAGTTTTCCCTTTCTGTCTCTCGTGCTCGCTCATTACTTTTCACTTACGCTGATTAAAATTTAAAACAGTCTCTGTTCATCCCACTCTCTTCTATCGTAATCTACATTTCCTTGCAACCAACATAATGCATTGGCTTTAAAGAATTTCTTGATATCGGGTAGTAAAACTTGATGTTGCTTTTTCATCTCTTTCTGGCCTCGCTCCATACAGAGGTTGTTGTCGGAGGTGGCAGTATCAGTGTCAGTGGAGGACAATGCAGTCAGCAGGTACTGGGTGTCTGTATCACCTCTCTGTCCTCATGGAGCCACTGCTAAGGACCAGAGCTGCTCGGGGGTGCAACCTGACCAGACGGTAAACACACAAGCATTCCTTCAGCTCACAACAGTATCACATGACTGATACAGTGCAAGAATTTAGCAAAATGTTGCTCATATTTATACAGAAATCTTTGAATTACGCTTGCAGAGATGTCACAGGACATTTATTGGTTGTGGATTACTTTGACACATACAAACACACTCACACACACACATCAATGAGAGCTTTACGGGACAGAAAATATTTGGTAAATAATCCGAGTTGAGCGGATTACAGGCTGTGTTTAACAGGAAAACATTTCCATGTGATTCCATGACCTTTTCATCCTAAAATCCTTTCCTTACCTAAGGGGCTGTGGCTCAGTAGCGCGGTTGTCCTTTAACCCCAGGGTTGGTGGTTCGATCCCAGCTCCTCCTGTCCACATGTTGAAGTGTCCCTGGGCAAGACACTGAACCCCAAGTTGCCCCCCAAGTTGTGTGTGTGAATGGGTGAATTAGACTACTGTTAAAGCCTAGATTACTGTTACAGTGCTTTGGGAACCGTTTCAACGGTTTAAAAGCGCTATATAAGTAAGAGTTAATTTACCTTGCTTAATATGAAGCCTTTATGCAAACAAATTGGACATTTATATTTAGAAATAGGTCATTGGACATCCACTGCTTTAGTACTTGTTCCATTTATCCACCAAAAGAAAAGCCTTTAATAGTCTGCACCACTGCAGAGAGGTTTTTTTGATACTTTTCAGCTGTACACAGGAGCTTTTCTGCCGCAGTAGTAATGATTATACAAAATACTACCGTCAGAAAATGCTAAACTATAACAATCAAAGAGACCCCATTTTCATACTAATTATACCATTTTCAGTACATTTAAAAAATTTATTTTTGCTCACTCCTCTCCTCCATACTTTTGGGGCTCTTATCTTTGTCGAACACCAAGATGCTTAATCACTGCTCTTTAGTTACTCAATTGTCCAAAAAGACTGGAGTTCAGCCTTTTAAACCATGGGTGGATTAAAATGAATTATGGAACCCACCCACACTTACCAGAATGGCGATAAAAATCAAACGAAAGGCCTGCCTGTAGATTTAAAGCTTTGGCATGCACAATTTTCCAACCACACGAACAGACAAATTATTCACGTTGAGTCTCAATTATTATCCAGTTCCTGGTTTCTTATTAACACTACTTAAGCCTTATCAGAGATGGCCATAATTATGCAATGAGAGGTAGCTCATTTTGTGTTATTCCTTTAATGTTTATCACAGGAGTTTCATGGGAAAATAATATAATATTTTTTATACTCTGATTCATTTCTCTGTTACTGTATAGCAACAACAACAGCTAGACTTGTCCACTAACAAGGCTATGAGTCTACAGCTATGCTAGTGGCTCTGTGAGGCTGCACGTAGGCACAATGGTGTTTTGAGCTAAAGGCTAATGCGAACATGCTGAGGTTTAGCAGGTATAATCTTTGCCATGTTCACCATCTTAGTTTAGCGTGTTAGTATGCTACCATACAAAGTACAGCTGAGGCTGATGGGAATGTCATTAGTTTTGCAGGTATATGGTCACAAATCAAAGTATTGGACAAATGGCTTTTGACCTGATAATAGCGCTACATTGAAAAGGTCAGGGGATCACCAAACTTATTAGAATTCATCCTCTGGGGACATTGGATGTTGGTACCAAATTTAATGGTAATCCATCCAGTAGTTGTTGAGATATAAAGTGGTGGACTGATCGACAGACCTACATTGCCATCCAAGGAGCCACGCTGCTAGCATGGCTAAAAATTACTTAAACATCACTGAGTTGCTGTTTCTTAATGTATTTGTCTTCCCATGAAGGTCTACTTCAACATCACCATCGGCCTGCGCTCTTGCCCTGACAACGGGGAAGATGAAGATGTAACCGTGTTGGTTCGCCCTGTGGGTTACAACGAATCCACCACCGTTAGGATACACTCTAAATGTCGCTGCAGTTGTGGACCAACAAAGCATTGCAATGATGACAACCAATCACCGTGTGTAGGAGCACAACAAAGCCCCCATCAGGAGCAAAGGCCGGACCACGGACTGATGAGCCACTCAACCAGAGATTCAAACTGGAATTGCAGAGTGGATGGGTCTGATGTGGACTGCAGTGGTAGGGGAGTGTGTGAGTGTGGGAGGTGTGTGTGTGAGCAGAGCAGGCTTGGGACAGTATATGGGAAACACTGCGAGATAGACGACTTCTCCTGCCTGTACGACGGGGGATTGCTGTGTGGAGGTAAGAAGAGCACACTTAAACTTTTTTACGTATAATGTACATGTGGTTCACAGATATCATAAGAAATCAAAAAGTAATAATATGAGCACTTTTGATGCAAAAACACACACAGCCTACAATTTTTGTAACACTTTTCCCTCCTGCCTCTGGCTGTCCTTCTCAGGGCGGGGTGAGTGTGTGTCGGGTGAGTGTGTGTGCGAGGACGGCTGGACGGGTGATAGCTGTGGTTGTCCCATCTCCACAGCAACCTGCCAATCAGCCAACGGCTTGATTTGCAGTGGGCGGGGCAGATGTGTGTGTGGCAAGTGTGTGTGTGATGACCCCCGACGATCTGGAGACTTCTGTGAGAGATGTCCTGCCTGCCAAAGAACCTGCCAATCACACTGGTACTTGTCAGTTTGTGTTTGCTACAACAAAGCATGATGGGATTTCTTACAGAAGTATTTGTAGCTGACACTTTTCTCTCTCTCTCTCAGGAAGTGTGTGGACTGTCACCTGTCTCACGGTCTCACACAAACAGAGGCAGGACACTGCAACAACACCTGTGCCCCATTGGTGGGCTACATAGACGATGTATCAGGTACAGCCAGTTTAGCCAATAGAATCTACTGAATCTGCTTTGATTATACACATTTGGCTCTTTAGCAACTAAATGCTCCACTATGTTCCTCATCTAGTCACTAGCTCTGCCTGTCTGCTGCTCAGTGCTGGGCACTGTAATGTACAGAAAACAGTTGAAAAGAAAACCAAAACAATAAGCTAAAAGAGACAAAAAGGCTCACTGAAGAAGAACTGAAGAATTTTGTGGGTTTGTCGGTACCAGTGACACCTTTCACATTACACATAGTAATTTGACCCGTTGTTACAGTAACATCAAAATATCGATTAGTGCAGCTTTGAGGTGAGACCTGAAGAACTGCAAAACACAGCAGCTCTCTTGTAATGCTACTCTCATTGATTCTGTTGTTTTTAGAAGCCCTGGAGGATTTTCACTGGGGCCTGGAGCTTAACATGTCTGAGCTGAATACCTCACTTCAACTCTCTCTCTCTCTCTCTCTCCCCCCCGCAGGTCAAGCAGGGGAGATGTGGATTCAGTGCATGTACATCAGTAATGACAGCTGTCGCTATCGGTTTCAAACTAGCTCACAGCCTGGTCAGACCCAGCTTCACATTAGCACAAGAGCAGGTATAATGTCAATACGCACGCACGCCTTTATTCGAGGTCACTTCCGTTGCTACCATTGCTGCACTACTGCACCCTGGTGTATTTGAGTCAGCAAGCCTGCTGTCAGTATTACAGCTGTATTTTACATTTCCCCTCAGTTCCCAGTACGCTTTCTTTATTTTGACAGCCATACACACAGACACACACACATACATAATTTAAAATCCACACATGTAGTTGCACATCCAAGTGTTACAGTTCATCCCACCTTCCTGATTTTTGGAACAGCACTGCTCATTGTGCTCCCCCCCCCAAAAACTCCCCACCCAACGGGACACTCTCTTCCTGCTCACGCCCACTCCCGGGTGCAGCAGGAGCCAGGTCTCCATAGTAACACTGTTACAAAATGTCAGAGCACTCTTTGGTCTCTTTGTGTTGAGCGATGATACCGTCATCCACACATGCTCCCCAGCAGATTCACAGCCAGCTGACAGCACCACTGGCACAGCTGCCACTGACCGAGCTATGTAGCTGTGTGTGTTTTTGTGGAAAGCAATTAAGTACATTTACTCAAGTACAGGGATATTTTTATTTTACAAGAGTATTTCCATGTTATGCTACTTTATACATCTACTCTTTATTAGACAGCTGTAGGTACTGATCACATTACATAAAGTAGTTAAAACTAGGTCCACTGTCACCAGCTACACCATTAACACCCTTCATAATGTAATATATAATATACTGTATCACTCACCTTTTTCTGCAAAGTGTACTTAACATTTAATACTTTAAATACATTTTGATTTATATATACTGTATATATATATATTGTACACTTTTACTTTAGTAAATGTTTGCACAAAGGACTTTTACTTGTATAAATAAGAATTTTTACATTATTATATCAGTACATTTACTTTATCTGAACACATATCCCACCGCTGCTGCTCTGGTACAGCGATCTTTGTGATGACATTTTTGGAAATAGTGGACAGTTTGGTCTGTATTTACTTCTTTAAATGGTTGTTTGAGGATTAAGATTTGGTTTTGAGATGTTTGGGAATTGGATTTAGGATAAGGACTGGGGTTATGCATGTATTTGTGATGGTAAAGGTTAGCGCTAGAGCGCAAAGGTCCTCACAATTATACAGGTACAAACATGTGTTCTGTGTAAAAAGTGTCATGAAGAATCTCTGCACCTGCAACTACATGCCCTTCCGATTGCATATTTTTGAGTGTACATGTCTAATGATTCCTTAATACTGCAGTACTCCCTTTTATAAACTCTTTACCTGTCATAGTGAAAGCCACCCTGTCTCAGTTGTCCACAGTGAAACCTTGTGTGTGTGTCCACAGAGTGTGCCAGCAGCGGCCGGCTGGTAGGAACATTCCTGAGTGTGTGTGCTCTGACAGTGCTGTGCGGACTGGTAGTGGTGGCCGTGTCCCGTCTGCTGCTACAGAAGAGAGGCTGGTCACCAGGGGGCGCTGCTGAGGACCTAGGCTATCACTGCAGTGGAAAGGTTAGCTCTCAAAACTTAAGTATGCTGGAGTAAGTGTCCCTGGAGTCCTCAGAGGCATTAGGGACCCCTTAATTCTTTGGGATATTTTTGTTAATGCATACCATCCGCTGAAACCAGCAGTGAGAAATGTGAGTCTGCTGTTAGCTGTGCAGCTGTATTTCACATTTCCTCTAAACTCCCAGCTCACCATTTACAGTGATTTGTGACCTTACAATGATGTACAGCACCTTTGAGAAGAAGGAAAAGTATGGAAATTTCAACAAGGGGGATATTCTAGAGATATGTGTGCCTAAACAGGTTTGTCTTGCTTCCAAGTGTTTCACAACCCCTCATTTATTGTTCATAGCTTGTTACAGATCATCTTAATGACACTGCAGATTAGAAACTGTGTCAAAATGGATACATCTCTTTGGGTAACATTTGAACACGGGGGCACATGTACTCTCAGGGGAAATCTAGTACATGTTTATTTTATGTGGAAGTGTTGTAAAGCTGTGCATACTTCCTCAAAGATTACATAATGTAACAAATGGTTGCTCTCCACTTCTTGGGTTGAACATTTAGAAATCCACCTAAATGGAGCTGCTGATATTAAAGAGGCACTCCACAAAGAACATGTCAATTTACTAGTTACAGGAACTCATAATGTCTTCTGCAGCTCTGGAGGAGTTTCATCGAGACGGAGAACATCTTTGGTTGGATATAGTTTTGGTTATCAATGCAGTTTTTTTATCCCTCACAAGACCAACTCCACAATTATACAACTGTCTTGAGTTGTTTGATGTTGTGAGCACTCACAACTCACACATACGGAAACTTTTTCTATCTCTACCATCCACCCCATATCACATGACCGTGGCATTACCAAAACAAGCTTCTGAGTTGCATTGTGGGAAGTATAGGATGCAATCTTTTTGGAGCTTGACCCACATGAGGGACCAAAGGTCAGGATGTCGCAGAATCTGCCGCATTGAATTTGATCTCCCGTGAGTCCCCCACATCTATAGAAATGCAACACTGAATCGAGAATCATGTTTTGGTTTTGAGTGTGTCCATGTATAGATGCATGCATGTGTATGTGGGCGTGTGGCTTTTTCTGACTACATGTTCCTGTCTCCATTCAGGACCTGTCATACATTCCTACAACCAACGAGAAGACCGTTACCTACAGGAGGGATCATCCACCAGACCGCCCTGTGGAGTTGCACATCCAGGTTCCCAAGATGCCGCTTGGTGACCCCTGGCAGTGCTAGGTCAAGGTCAGAAGGTAGTCAGTAGAGACATACAGAAGGCTGATAATGGTAAACTAAACTATGAAACCTCCATGGGGTCACATTTGTAAAATGAACTGACCAAACTCTTAAAGACTGTGACTAAATGTGACCAGTATCCCGGAGATCCAGCTGACACAAAGAGCACATGTTCCCCACCTCGTCTTCCTTTGTAGCAGCAGGGAGGCTGCCTCTTCCACAGGATGATCATTCCTCGCTGTAGCCACGCAGCAATTACCGCTCTAACTTATGTGTGTGTGTGAGGTACATACATGTATGCTCTATCTAGGCTTTCTATTTATGATTTTATAGTAAAAACACTACATGCTTTAGGTATAACTGTTTATGTGGCACTCCCAACTCTCCAACTGCACGACCTCCCTGTCTTAGTCTGCCCCCCTGTGGCCAGCTTGAGGTTATTCACCAATAATACTATCCTCAGCTGTATTTCCTTGGGATTGAATGAATGAAGCGCACCAATGACCATGTATGCCTTTTTATTGTTGATTCAGTTTTTAGTCATTTGTGTCGTACCTTGTCTTCTAGCGTTTCTTTGTTGCATTTTGTTTTTGTTAACCAATCAACTGCATTGCAAATTAGTGTTATTTTATGGCATTTTTCTATCATGATAAGTGAGATTATAGTTTTATTTTTTTGTCAGTTGTTGATAATCTGGTTAGATTTGCACTAGAACAATTGTTTTGCATTATACTACTGAAAACTGTGGGGTCTCTGGGGCAGGAGAGCTGTAATGGTGAAATGAGTGGTTTGCTATGTGTTGGGCATTAGAGGTTATCTACGCATTAAGTGCATTTGAAGCTGTAAAAATAATGAACTGAAAATTCATATTTTAAAAAGCAGCATACTTACATGTAAAGTATAAATGTTTCGTCGAATACCACATGTGGCCCCTGTAACAGAGCCAGAACTGTGTCTGCATGAATCTGCTGATCATCCCAGAGACATTACTATCAAAACTGACATGTTTAGACTCGGACACCAAATTCTAAGCAAAGGTACAGATCATCTCTGAAGGTACTGACTGAAGTTACTCCCCTCATGGACTAGACCCTCTGGAACCAGAGTGCCAGTTGCATGGCATCTTGTGAAACCTTGTTTGCAGCAATACTTGCTCCATTTTACTGTAAGTCAGGAACACTAATTATTATTTATTGTGATTTTATTCTTTTTTCCTTTTTATTTATGTTTATGTTGTTAATTTTTTGATAAGCCTGTCTGAGTTACTGGCAGTAAGTACTGTTTATTAATAGCGCTCTCTCTCTGACCATGAGAACTATTCAGCAATAATGTAATAATCATCTCATCAACTCAGATTGAAGTAACAACAGCACTTTCGTGTGTAGTTTTGCCGTCAATTAATGTGACTATTTGTGTAGCATGAATGTTTTAATTGCAATAAAATGTCCAAGGTTTTTAGTTTTTTTATAATTTCTTGAGTTCTGCATCTTTTCTGTACCAACGTGTTTTTTTTAATGAAAATTTGGGAAAATGAAACGGTGTTTTAGGTTCAACACATATTACTAAGGTGTTCCCAAATGAAGCAAGACCAGCGTATTTTTTAAATTACTATATAGTCCGTGTTTTCACTTCAGTTGAATGTAAGGTTTAGGGTGATCTGGCAAAGACTTTTTGTATTTTGTGATGCAACAAAATGTACAGAAGATTTAAAAAACGGGTGACTGCATAACTGAACACTAGGTGGAGATGCAGCCCGGGCAACTGAGATGATGACTGATCACTGTAAAGATATGAAGGAACAGGAAGTTATAGAAAGTATGCAAAATACATAGTTTGATCAATTATCCCGATATCATGCTTTGTCAACAGTGCAAGGCAGAGTTCAGATCATTTCAATACCTTTATCAGGCAATTTTGATTTTCACAAAAGGCCTCAGTTATTCCCCAACTCAACTGGAACATTACTTCAAGTTGTAATTTATTTAATTTAAAGTGTCTGTACTAACAATGTCTGTTCTAATGCACATCTCAAACATGAATGAATCAAATCCAATTTGAAAAGTACGCTGAATTAATAAACTTCAGGTGCATGATAAAAACCTTCTCATACAGAGGGATTCATTCTACTCGTTAATTCTTAGTTTTTAATTAGTTCTTAATTTCTGCAGTTTTTCCTGGTTTAGAATAGTCAAGATACAGTACAAATTAGATTTGAGTTCGTTTTATATGTGTCATTCTCAGACATAAAAGACTCCAGTGACTAATTATAATGCTTGGCCAAATCCAGCAGGTCTAACGAGAAACGAAATATGTCCACAAATGGTCCAGTTTCATTGGCACCATTTTTAAAATAACCTCCAACGATATGGGCAACCTTAAATTAAACCTGTGCGCGATGGTGTCAAGAAATAACCCAGGTAATTGTATAACGGGCTACTGTTCGCAGTCTGTGGATTAAATTAGGCGCATACGACGTGTCTTCAAATAACAAAGGCTGGTAAACTGTAGCGTAAGAATTTATTGTTTTTAAAAGAAGGCTACAAATAACATATAGATGAGGTAAGGACAGAGTGTTCATCCACAGCTGCAGTTCGTCATAAAGTGCCAGTTCAGTTTTTAAGTGTCCAAGGAAACACGCGTCCAGGCGGGCTGGTCGGCGCACAGTGAGCTCAAAGGCCCACGTGTTGCTGCTGTGTGTAACTTATTCCGCCGCACTCTGCCCGTCGGTGCTTCGGACAGTCTCACTCCGCGCGTGTAGCCCGGGAGACTGGCTCGGGCTACCGGGGAGGCTATTGTCCGTGTCGCTGCTCCCTTTGCCGAGTCCCGGCTCCCCGCCGTCCTCCGAGCCCTCGGCGCTGTGCGTCCTCGCGTGCTTGCTGAGGTGGTCGGAGCGCATGAACCGCTTGTGGCAGACGGGGCACTCGAAGCGCTTCTCCCCGGTGTGCGTGCGCAAGTGCCGCTGCAGCTCGTCGGAGCGCGTGAAGCGCTTCCCGCAGAAGAGCCAGTTGCAGACGAACGGCCTCTCCCCGGTGTGCCAGCGCAGGTGAGCCTTCAGGTGGGAGGTCTTGCCGTAGACCTTCCCACAGCCCGGGATGTGGCAGCTGTGCAAGGCCCTCCGCCGCGGGCTCGTGCCGCCCGGGCCAAGGCTCTCCGCCTCCCGGCAGTTCGGGCAGTCGCACGTGGCCCTGCCGGAGTAGCGCCGGGAGGAGCGGGACGACGCGGGCAGAGAAACCACGGGGGCTCCTGTCAGCGCAGGCGCGCCCGTCATCGTGGACTCCGTGTAGTGGCCCGGGACAGGCGGCCTGTAGCCGTCGAACAGGTGCTGTGTGGCGGGCAGCAGGTGCTGAGAGGCGCCGGGGCTGAAGGCGGAGCTGTAGTCAGTGCTGTATCCGCTCAGAGGAGAGGGCAACCCGGCCGGGCTCTGCGTGTCCACCCAGCTGCTTCCCATGTCCCACCACGCAGTAGATCCACTACCGACATCTCCCACGGGCTTGAACCACGACTCATAGGGATGCGAGTGCATCCTCGGATATATCCCCGCCATGCCTTCCACCGAGGAAGGGAATTTAGTCAGAAACACAGACCCGTCTGCGACACTGTTGTCTGACGGCACCGCGCTCTGATACATCGGGAAATCATTTCCGAAACAAGAGTTGGCAGTGGTCACCGAGAAAGCGCTGGAGGTCTCCGTCAGTCCGGTGCCGTTACTCCTGGAGACCCCAGAGGGAACCCCGAGCGACGTGACACAGGCACCCAGGTTGCCGGTGCCCGGAGCGCCTCTCCTCCACGGGTGAAAGCCCTTGGCGAGACCCGGGGCTCCATCGGAAAGAGCCGGGGAGCTCGAGGGGCTCGGGTCGCCGATTCTGCTGCAGGTGGCGGCCAGCAGGGCCAGCGGCGTGCTGCCTCGCCGGGGCTCCTCCTGTGGGGGGACACAGACACCCAGGCCTGTCACTCCAGAGGCACGGCTACACATGGTGCGCGTAAAGGGGCTTTTATTTCTTCTATGAATCAAAAAGTCTAAGGACAGCGCGCGGAAAGCCACTTGAGGCACACGTGCTACTCTTAGGCTGTGAAGACGCGCAGAATGTTCGAAACCCCAATAAAACGTCAGTCCAAGCCACATAAATGAACAATGTCACGTGGCTGAAGTTTTAAAAAAGTTGCTGACAGCAACGACGGGCAGAACTTTTCCTAAGCTTTGAAAATAAAATGGATGTCCGCGAGGCGTTAGATCAACCGCTTTATCTGCGCGTCTTCGTTTTCGCTTTCAGCATTTACGTCTGTCAACATTCCCCGACTGCCCCGACCGGTGAGCACAGCGGCGAGTGAACGTGTTATGAACGTTATTGGTCGTTGCAGCGACACTACAGCCAATAAAAACAACTACAGAGCGCAAACACACTCAGAACCACACGAAACCAACATTTCAGCAACTTATTGGTAAAAAATTAATTAATTAATAATAAAAAAAAAAGATGTTACAGCAAATATGTAAACTTACCCCCAGCAGCGTAGCGGCCATGGTCCGTGTGCTGCGGTGCCTTCGGCTGGCTGTGCGCGCGTGCGGGTGCGCGCGCGCGCGCGCGTGTGTGTGTGTGGAGGAGGGGAGGGGGGGGTGGTGGTGGTGGTGCTGCTGCTCGCGGCCGCTGGATGTGATGAGTCTGTTTCCTCTCTGGCTGCTGCTTTAGTAGTTGTAGCTTCTTCGCGGCTTTGAAGTGCCCGAGAGGACCGAGGACCAATCAGAGACCAGCTCAGCCTGGGGGGGGGGGGACAACACGAAGCTAAAGACAATAAGTGTCAGTAGGCCACATTTATATCACACAAATATCGCCAAGTCTCTCTTACGTCCAAACAGGTTAATAAATAAAACAGGAGTTATCAATTATTTGTGTATTTATGCTCGCAGCTTTATCACCATTTAGTTACTTAGTTACAGAGCTCCAGGCAAAGTGGGCAAAATGCAAGGGCCTCAGGGGACCCCCCAAATACCCAGGCCACTGTATCAATTCAACTTGAATTTGTGTGGAGAATGTGCAGAATTTAAACAACAGCATTACATTTGAAAAACTGAAAGGCAACAAGCACATTGCAGACAGAGTGGCACCTTGCAGTGTAGACAGGCGAGATGTAGTGCGTGTTTTTAGGTAAACACTTTAAGGTCTTTAATGTTTAAAGCAACCTTTGTTTTAGCTACAGAGCCTGATGTTGTGAAGCCTGTGCAGAGTGAGCGGCTGATGGATGAGAGATCCGCTCCGTCCCATCCTGTCCCTGGGGCGTCAGCCCTGAGGGAAGGAGGGGAGAACACTGCCACTGCCTCCGCAGTTTCATCTCATTCAACGCCACACAAATGTCGACCTCTTCCTGTGTTTTCCTCAATTTTCCGGATCATTTAAATGCACGTCCAAGCTCAGACCCGGACTGTAAACACTGTGAGGTAAAAACCTCTCTCACTTGAATGCAAACAGGTGAAAAGGTCATCCTAAATCATGGATGGTCAACCAATATGACGCACGCCCTGGAAATAACCCAGAAGGATCCTCAGCCTGGTTAATACATGGGGCAAAACCACAGGGGGAGTGTTTCATTAGAATTTCAAATTTTATTAAACATCAGCATTTCCTTGGTATTAACTGATTCCCTGCCCTTTCCTCATCTCTCTTGTTATATGACCAGAATGAAGTCAGCTGGACACAGAAAAGTTAATCACATTCCTCATCCACCCCATACACCAACCCACTGTTTACACCAGGTGATTGATAGTGCCAAAAATTAATTGTGGTGATGCTGTTCAAAGACAGAGAGTTTTATGACTAAGTCTATTCTTTAACATATTTTAGGAGATATTTAGCTATCTGATAAGGTGGCCGTGGCTAGCCTAGGCTAAAGCTAAATCATGACGGATTCCAAAAAAAGAAAAAAACTGCTAAACACCTGCTAAAGCTAACTAGCTTTGCAAAGCTCAGTATTCAGCGCTATCACAGCTTTTGACTTCAGTGAAATGCGTACGATTTAGTGTGGTTAAGCTACCTTTAAATCACATAATTAAATGTATGTAAACATTTTACATTAATTTATTATTCTGATTTCAGTATACATATTTATAGAGGTTAATTATAAACTATGGACTATGAATAATCAAAACAAATTACATTTTCTGAATAAGCTGAAAGAACATTGTCTGGAGACGCTGCATTTTCCGCTTGCATTCTGTTAATATTATCCAAAGACAGAGTGCAGATCTGTATTTTGTAGTATTAGTGTATTATGTAGGTTAAGTATAAAATGACGGCATGACAAACTTTAGATCTGTCGCACAGTTTGTCAGCCAGCTGAAACTCTTTCACTCAACTTCATTGCTGCTGTATTGCGCTCTGCTTTTGTAGGCCACCTTATCTTTAAATGCGAGTTTGTGGATTTTGAAAAGGTTAGTTATTTGAATTTATTATGATAAAATCACATTAAAATGCGGTCTATTATGAATCTATTTGGGTGTCATTTTGGGAAGCCCCGCAGTCGACTGGACAAAATCACAGAGTCCCATGCTGCTGGCCCCTGCTCTCCCCCGCAGCCTGAGGCACGGCCGCATGCACAGGTGGACTTTAGAGCAGGCCATCTTGCCATCCCGATGAGCCACCCAACAGCTGTCCCTCTTTTAGATGCATTCTTTTCCCACACTGAAAGTGTGTGCTTGTGTGTGTGTGCGTTTGTGCTTTAAAGGCCCCAGATGAAACCCTGTCTGAGCTCCAACCTATTCCTTTAGCAATGATAATGACCACATTATCACGCACCATCGAACGTCAACAAAAAAAGATTGTCGTGTGCTTTCCAGTGGCTTTGTGGGTACTGAGACAGAAAAAGCAGAGAGAAAAGAGTGAAATAAAGATCTGGCACTTCTCGGGGAGAGGGATGGGTGAAGTATTTAATTTCTCCTTGGTGTTTTCCTCAACTCCTCTTTTGTTGGTGGAGTATAGTCACAGTGATCCAGAGGGCAGGGCAGCCATCTTGGTCAGCTGCCCTGCTGAGACAATTAGCAGGAGAATCAGAGAGTCAAAAGAGAAGCTGCTAAACATGACACAAAAAATATTCGTCACAATCAGGGGGTTAGCCTATCAATATGTGTAAAAGCAAATAGGTTCAAGATTCTTCGCTTTCCTGTTTGGCATTTGTGACAGCGTTTGTAGCTGCTCGGTATGAACATTCAAGCGTCCTCATATTTGTTTGACACTGCTCAAACTTCAAAAAGCGATTGGAAACAGTTTTCATGTGCTCCGAAACTGACTGAAACATCCCCTCTGTCGGTCACTGCCTTCTCATTTCTCTGAGATGCTCTCTGAATTTACAATTAACAGTCCGTTTTTAATTCTCATGTCTAGTAACAGTTTTAACCTACTTCAGACCAACACACAACTTTAGAATTCAGAATATATCCAGAGTCTAAAAAGAAGTGTGTGTGTGTGTGTGTGTGTGTGTGTGTGCTGTTTTTTTCCCCAAGAGGAGTGTTTGACATTTTTGGTGGTTGTGATGTCTCATGATAAATACTGCCTAGACGCCATGGTTTACCCATCTTTGTATTTACCACTACATCTCTTGCCGCAGAGGAGTAGCTCTGACAGACCCACCTTTAATGCCCTTCAAACTCAGCCCCTTAAACAAATTAAGAGTAAAAAAGTCATCCAGGTGAGCCGTGTGCCAGAATGTGCCTGGAGCAGCTCCTCCTTGGCTTCCTGTAATTACCGCGCGGAGAGGGCACGTCCACCGTCTGTCAGCACGGGGCTGATGGACGACTGTGGCAGCAGAGCAGGGAAAACGTATTCGAGTTGTTGTGATGAAAACCTTAGGCGATTTACAAGATCCCCTTTCATCTGCACTCACAATAAAGGATCAATAAGTACTGAAACCCCTCTTTTTCCCCATGCAACATACACATTAACTCTCTCCATCTCTGGTTGTGGCATGAAAATATATTTCTTCAGGGCCAAGAGAGCTCTTTTTCGCTTCATTCACATTCATGTATACAGCACATCTACATATACCAGTAGACACACTCATGAGGGGGAAAGCGGTGGAGGGGAGAGAGGTCTCTGCTGTGTGTTTGTTAGGCACAAGTTTGGGCTGACGGTGAATTGAAATTGCAACTTTATGAGTAGCTTCTCTCTCTGTCTCTCTTTGTTATACACGCTCACACACTCACACACACTTAGGTTAGGGTTGATGGATGCCTGGGGTTTGTTAAGTCATACATCACAGAGGTCATTTAACCTGCCAACACATCTGCTGTCTCTGCCCTCAGAAAGAGAGGAAGAGGTGGAGAGAGACGAAAGATTTATAAAGGCAAGGGGGTGAATTATGCAGGGTGAGAGAGAATGAGACTGTGATTAGTAACTGGAGTGGATGAAAAGCTCTCATTCGGTCTCAGTCTCTCACACACATGCGCTCGTGCTGCAGAGCGGCATCTTTTTAACAAGCGCCTTTGCCGAAGCTGCTTGCCTTGTGAGTTTCTCGGCTCCTACCAACTACTGACAGTAAAGTTGCTGATTTATGCAGAGCAGTCGCTCTGCGCGCCAACGTATTAATGAGATGCGTCTGAGGGAGGAGTCTTCATTGATTTCTTTAAATGCTGTTGACGTTTGTGAGGTGGCTTTATCTCAGACGTTTCGAACGGGGGGGGGGGTGTGTGTGCGTTGATTGCAGATCAATAGCTTTTATCCACTCATGCTGCACCCTGTTGACTTTCCATAGTTGCCTCGTAGACAGTGTGTCATCTTCTCTTTTACTAAACCCGCATATCTCCACAGAAATGAGGAATAGTCTACTTTTATTCAAGAAATAGATGCTGTCAAAAAGAGGGAGCGTGGATGAAGACTCTGGACTTAAGTTCAGAGTAACGTTCTGTATTTGATCAACAAGCATGTTTGTGTAAGGTGGTGAATGTGACATTACATCTATCTGTTTTATATCTTTTGACATTAAAATGTGGGAACACCACAGCTAGTCTGTCTGACTGCTGAATGTGTCACTGTGACGTCAGTTCTTGTCACCTGTTATACTTTAATTATTTCATTCCAGCTCCCCCTTCCTCTACTCAAATTGCTCTCCTTGTTTTCAGCTCTTACCTTCTTTCTTGGTGTCAGGTAGCCATCATTAATATCTTCTCTGAGTGACACAGCTGACACTTTCAACAGACCTGCATGACAACAAAAACACATTTAAAGGCCTTATCAGGGTTTGTATTTCATAATTTTTTTAGACATTTCCGACAAATCACAATATGTGATTATGTATAATTAAAAATTCAATTAACAGAAGCTTAAAACATCTGACATTTTGTCAAGTTGAATTATTTTTGTGTTGCATTTGAGGTAATGCAGCGCAGAACTTTCAAATCAGTCTGCACTTAAACTGCATTAGAATGCAGTTATCATGTAGCATTGACCAAAAAGGAGCGCAACATTTTAAAATGATCTAAAAGGACAAAGATGATTTCTAGTTTAGTGTTTTTACTCATCTTAAGTCCGTGTTTTATGTCTCTTGCCTTCAATTATTTTTTTATTGCGAAGCACTTTGTGACTTTCTGCTATTGAAAAGTGATAGACAAATTAACTTACTTACTTTAAGGAGACAAAACTAGCAAACACACTGATATTCTCCTTTACAGCTCATTATGTGGTAAAGATGTCTTATGTGACTTCCTTGAGTCTTGTCGTCAACATCAAGTTGCCAAGCAACCAGCAGAGACTCCAGGAAGTCACTGCTCTCGGCTAAGATATACAGCACCCAACGTCCTGCAAAACCACAATTGTTTTTTGTTTTGTTTATTTCCCCCTCCTTCCAGTCTTTATGCTAAGCTAAGCTAACCAGCAGTAGCCTTAGATTTAACAGGCAAATATGAGCGTGGTTTCAACGTTCTAATCAAACTCTTGTCAAAGAAAGCGTTTTTTCCAAAATGTCAAACTATTGCTTTAAAGATTAATGTTGTGGTACGTTTCAGAAGGTCGCTATCCAAAGTGGTGAGAAACATGACAATGCCTCGTACTAAATGACCAATAACTGATTGATACTGAATGGTTATAAAATGAGGAAATTATTGTTTCCCTTTGCCAAAATGAACAACCCCCTTTGGAAGTTAACTGCAGTTCTTTGTTTTACTTGGAAAAAGAGGCTCTTCTAATCCTATATGAGTTCTCCTTTAGTATCATAGATGAGCAGAGGAACCAGTTGCACTTTCTGTGTAGCATGTGACTGTTGTAGGGGTTAACATGATAAATAGGAACGGATGTAGCAAGTCTGTTATTATGGTCTATTTGCCACAGCTGGCTCTGACTCACAAAATTCAGACACAACCAACACACACACACGCACACGTCATCACATCACCATTTCTGATTTTTGAATTACACACACTCCAATAGCGCCGTGTTTCGCACACCAGTGAGGAAGGGTGATGAGAGGGAGACAATAAGAAGATGAGGAGTGGGGGATGAAGACATGAGAAAAGAAAGGCGGGTGATTCCACACACGTCACACGGGTCTTGACTTCTCTAATCTCTTTCAAAGCTTCTGTAAGATTTTCTTTCCCCGACTGAAGCTGGTGATGTTCCTCAGCATCAACCAGTGAAGAGCACTCAGATAAACCTGACTACACTCACTCTCACGTACACAAACGTGCTCTCACTCTCTCCTTGATTAAAATCCCGCTCTGGCCGTGATGCCTGTTCTCTTCACCGATAACACTGTTCATCCCTCTCTCGGCTTTTCAGCAACACACACACACACACACACACACACACACACACACGCACTTCTCAGACAAGGAGATTAATTTACTCTTGTTCATTTTTCAAGTTCTGCATCTTCTCTGTGTTTAATGTGTGGCCGAATGTGTGTGTGTGGGTTTCGAACTTGATTGATGTGTAGAAGCCCAAGAGCATAATCATACATTTCCAGACGTCATTTTTCACTTTCAGCCTTGATGGATGGACTTGATGCATCTGATCACTGCTACCTCAGCGTGGGGGGTCTAGGTCATCTTCGAGGTGTGTGTGTGTATCTGTGTGTATCTGTGTGCTTATGTGTCTCATTGGCCTGCTGTCCATCTGTCTGTGTGAGGCAAGTAGTGATTGAGTAGTCTCGCCCATCCCCACCAGAGGGCCTGTTGGTGGGCTCTCTTCTACCTTCGCTACCCAGAGGACAACCAGCCATGGCAGCCGACTGTGTGTGGATTTAATTGTGTGTTCCACTATTTCCACTAATTCCACTATTTGTCAGCCAGGGTTTTCTTCTCATATTTCTGTTTATTATGACTATTGGTCATGACGTCACCGGCAAGAGCGGTTAAGATGATGCGCAAGCCTAAGTCGTTTTCCAAAAAACTTCAATGTAACAGTCATCGTCCCAAACATTTGTCTATTTGTCTGCCTGAAAGTAAACCCCTGGAGATCCCTGTGGCTGTTGTTTTAACTCTTCAGCTGACAGTTCAACTTCTTCTTAGCTTGTACGCATCTACCAACATATAAACCGCTACCAGTGCTTACATGTAAACTGACACTTCAGCTGTTTTAAGTGCACACACAACTTTCCTCCCAGCGCTTCCTCTTCAACTACAATCTCAACTGCTTGCAACACTTCCAAGTCATCTGGTATTTCAAGGAACACTTCAAGTTTTCTGAGTGCTTTCGCTTCAACTGAAATTTCAGTGACACATTACATATCAGCAGGTTCATCGCTAACGCTTCAACTCCTTTCAGTGCTTACACTTTGAATAACACTTAATTACTCTGAAGTGCTTCAACTTCAACTGTGGCTCCATATATACAGCTCTGGAAAAAATGAAGAGACCACTCCAAATTTTCCAAAGTTCATTTTACTCAAACACATACCTATAAATAGTAAAACCAGAGAACTGATCATTCTGCAGTGGTCTCTTAATTTTTTCCAGAGCTGTATATAGTATACACATATACACATACTGTATATATACATGGTATTATAGTTTGTTAAAAGTTAGATATGCATCTGTTTTTGGACTGGCTGTGACACTTCAATTTCCTGTGTGAGATCAACAGTTTGTCCTATCTTATACAACACGTCGCTAGCAAATAGCTACAATTTTAAACGTCAGACATTTGAAAGGGTTTAAATGTTTCCGGTGCATTTTTCCAGTGGAAAAGGGAAGACATAAATGTCCTTCATAAAACATAGCCTTTTCTACTTAACTATGTGTACCTACGTTTTATGAGAATAGGGTTACCATGACTTATTCTATGTGAACCAAAGCACTTTTTAGCACAAACCCATGCAATGACAGCCAGCCATGCACATACATACGCATGCAGATAGATACATACAACCACACACACACACTATTCATGCTATGTTCCTGGTTTACTAGTGCTCCTCCCACTCATTTCGCTTCACCTCGCCACAATGCCTGCCATAAAATTCGGGGGCTAAGGGAGCAGAAGAGGAGAGGGGGTTAAGAAAAGCACTGAGAGATGGCTTGATGTTAAATTGACTGGAAAAAAGCGGCTTGCTTTTTCATGCTAATTGCCGTGCAACAAATTGTTAATTTATTCCACAAAGAAATGCAAAACACCCCCAGACTTGCTTGGAAATGTGTGCACTTCATAAGGCAAGGCAAGCTTAATTTGAACATATCACCTTTGCATGGGACAATCCCATATTTACACTTTCACCATCTCTACACAAACACACACATCCTGATAGAGGCGCGAAGGAGATTAGAGAAAAGAACGCAGGTTGATACACATCCTCTCCTTCAGACACACACTCTTACACACATTCCTACGCACTTTCTCGTACCAGGTTCAGGTGGTTTTTGGGGTGATTTCATGGTTGCTGTTTTATTGATGGTTCCCGTCAAACATGAAACGCTTCTTTTCCCACTTAACCACACACACGCACTGCCTCTGGGCTGTCATTCAGGATATACACAGACAGCCAGAAACAAGGGGTTGGCGTCAGCTCTGCCAGGCCCTCAAGTCATGTCAGGTCCTGCACTGAACTACACGCATACACATTTACACACCTATCTTGGATCTTTATGGTGTGCTGCACCCTCCACTTAGCACTGCTGTTAAGGTCTTCCTGAACTCGTACAAGGGTACCATCTTCAAAGAAGTCCATGCTCGCACACACAAACACACACCGAAGAGCAGCACAGACTTCTAAGCGGACTTAATCATTTCACATTTAGCTTCAAAGAGATTGTTTAAACACATGCTTGCTCACTGTCTGAAAGCACAGCATGGGTTCCGTCCCCTTTAACAGTCTTTCAATTCAGCTTAATTCTGCGTTTTTGACTTCATCTACATTTGGGCTCTGACATTATAACGGTGAAACAACTGACATGATGGAGAGCACATTACCTTTTCAATGCATTTCTCAATTATCTTGTTATTCTTGCAAACAAAATACAGCTAACTAAAACTGCAACCTCCAATTTGAATGATTTCTAAGTGTAAATATGTATTTTTCTGCATTGTTTGCCAACAGCGGGACCAATCATTATATATTAATTCTGCTACATTTAACGTGTGATTTATGTGGTCACAGTTCAACTCAGTCTGAGTTCAATGTTTTGCTCCTATCTCTCCCATAATGATGTTACATTTTAGAGCATCTCATCCCCTGTCCTCGGAAGCTCTATGTTGTGACCTTTGAACCTCTGGGGTCATATACCTCTGGAGGCTGACCGCAGGCTGACTGTGCATGTGTGTGTGGAGAAGGGAAGAGGGAAGGTACCCGACCTGCTGTAGGAACACACAGATACGCAAAATGCATAAGCACATGCACATAGTGGCACAGTAGTCTGAGAGCATATAGTAAATACATGCAGTTGTCGCCAGTGTTCACATTCTGCACATTCTGGCCACTGAGAGTCTTTGAAGGTGTCTTTAGAGTCGCCAGACTTGCAATTACATTCAGCCCTTAACCTCACAGTTGGAACAAAGAGTTGTAGACAGAGCAGTAAACAGTTGTTTGTAGTACTTTGTGTTTGCACGCACACCAGTGAAAAGCAGATTTCAACATGTAATTGACTTATGTGTGTCATTCAAAGGCATGATCTGTTGGAAGTGAGTATTACACAATCACTCATAGCTAACTGTATATGTCAACGATAAAAGAGTTGCTGCAGTCCTGAGTCTTACTGTCATAGTTGGGGGGGACAAAAAGTCTTGATTCATGGTTTTGTTCATAAAATAAATGCTCAGTAATGGTCATACTGTACCCTGTAATAATAGAATATGTACCCAACAGTTAAAAAATACCTACAGTATCAATTGTTTTTAAATTCCCACATTGTTACCCCCTTATTCACTAACTTTACATCTTGTTCCCTTGTGTCTACATGTATCAGCACATACTGTACTTGTATACTGGTTTAGTACAAAAGATTCCACCGTACATTGGGAAGAATTATGCTGCACGTTGTTATCTGATATTCATTTATGTAAGGTTATTCAAATTCAGCAAGGACTGACGTAGTTCTAGTGAAGAAGTCACCACTCGTGCAAATGGTCATTTCCAATTAAACCTATCCTCCCCTGCAGGGAGCCCAGATTCACTCATTACTTATCTCACTGCCCGAAATTAAACTAAGTGGCATAAAAAGGACAAGCGGACATCTTATCTTAATACAATATACACATTGCACAGTTCACCAAGAGAGACGAAGAGCACACACGCCTTCAGATTGTCCGTGGTGTTTGTCAGAGGGATACTGCGTGGAATTTGATCTGTTGAATGGGATCTTTTCAGTGTTCAAATAAGTTGTAAGGTTTGTTGGAACTAAAGTCAGACGGGCGGGGAAAAAAAATCGGGAATCTTCTCCTTGGAGATCTTCACGAGCTGATGCTCAGCCTCTGTGATGCGGATGCTATTGGCTTTTTCTCTTGCCGCAACCATGACAACTGTGGTTAACATTCCGCTCTGCACTCTGGCGTAATCTGGGTAATTGCGAGAGAACTCCTTCAGAAACACTTCACTTCTGAGTTTAGACTGGCCCACCCCTCACATACACAAACACACACACTCTGGACTGGATACACACATTTTCAAGTATTCAAGGATTTTCTATTCCAGACAATAACTCAATTTTTTATCCGTCAAATTTGTATCTTGTTGACACACCCGTTTACACACACACACACACACCCACACATACCAACACTAACTTGCAGAAAGCATTGTTATTCACTTTTACAGATGGACACACCTGTCACCATTATCAGAGAGATCTTGTAACATTTCCAACAGTGACATAACATTATGGAGGGTGTGACAACCAGCATGTCACAACAATGTTTGGAAATTATCTATCAGAAGAGTTTATTTCTACACAAAAAACCCTGTTTAAATACATTGTTGTTGTTTAAAGGTGATGGTAGATTTGACTTGTTTTGGGGGAAGTGTGGATTTCCATCAATCCCATCAACAGACAATACATTCAATCAAATATCCCTTACTGAAGTTATCAAGGTTGTCTTTTAACATTAAAGCATTTGGGTCGAGGCTAGTATAATGCTCATTTTATTTAACGTGATATTTTCTAGTGGAACCTTTTCTATAACATGTCAGTGACACTTAAAATGTGCTTAATATTGTTTTGAGAAAAATAGGAAGGTACAAGCTTGGGTACAAATTGAAATATTATTGCTTTGGAGTACTTTGCCATATCTTGGGACCTCCCCAAGTGGTTCCAAGATGAATCTGAGGTGTCAAAAGATAATTAAGGGTATAAAGAAGAAAAAATATACAAATTTCTATCATACAAAAAAACAAACTTTTCTCTAATGGTTGCTTTTATCTTGTGAATTAATTTGATACTTTCAACACATTCTTCTAAACGTCAGTAGAGTCTGCATTAGATTTGTAGAAATACATTTACTAGTGCGAGACACATACATTTTGCCTATTTGTTTACGAGGGCAGGTAGTAACACAAGTTAATGAGAAATGCACTGAAAATAAAGTGTGCTCGGGAGTAGATGTGGCTTTGTTTCAAGGTGTCACAAGTCAGAAAGGTTGGAACCCGCTCTGTTAGAGCAATCACTCTTCAGCTGACTATTCCAAATAAAGACAAGCAATCTCATACTGTAGCATGTGTGCTAAAAGAAATTTAAAAATAAACCTCATTATGTGTTACACGCATGCCCCGCCCACACCCCGAACTGGCACCATGCCCACTGAGACACACCGGTTGTTTTCCACTTATTCCAGACACCAGGAAGCATCAATCATTTAACTATCATTGAAGTGAGACACTGCCAACTTTCACAGAGCTTCATACAAGTCCAGTTCAGTGTAATGTGATGTGTCATGTTTCCAGGAATAAAAAAAAGATCTGTTATCACGCTAGCACACATCTCCTCAGCGTGTGTTCATACTTCATTGATAGAAAGTGGAGAAGTAATTACAGCTACAGTTTCCCAATCATCCATAAATTGTGTGTGCCTGTGTATTTGTGTGTGCATCTGCCATAATGTACCAGTAGGAAATTATGATGATGAGGCATAGCAAGGCAGTGACATCACCTGTTCTCATTCACATTTACTGGCACTAAAGGATGAGCACAGAATGACTATCTACTGAATCTATATATCTATAATCACAGCTTGTAGCTTGTTACAGGAAAGTTATGTGAAACATGTCTATTATCACTCGCACACACAAAGATGGCATGAACAAAAGAGGCATCTGCCCAAACATTAAATCATGTTAGAAGTCATAAATCTCTCTGTCTTTACAATCTAAGCTTTAGGAAAGGGAGACATCCTGACGCCGAGACCGCGTGTGACAAATGCACACCTACGCATACGTGTGTGTGTGTGTGTGTGTGTGTGTGTGTGTGTGTGTGTGTGTGTGTGTGTGTGCGTGCGTGCGTGCGTGCGTGCGTGTGCATGTGCGCATGCATAACAGTGCATTGGGGGCAGAGATAGAGACTGAACTGGTTTGGTTTCTTCCAGTCTAAACTGGGTCTAGTGGGTCCAAGGCAGATGGCACTCAGGGCAAAGCCGGTCTGGGCTCTCTGTCTCTCTGTCTCTCACACACAAACACACATCTCTTTTTATAGCCATTATTGGCATCCTTTGCCTCTTCCAGATCCCTGAATCAGAAATCACAGAAACCCATTATATTTCCTATTGACCCATTTGGCAAGATGGTGGGAGCATCGAGTGCTGGATTAAATCGAAAGCAGTTTATAATCCAGTAATTGTAATGTTTTAATTACTTAGATGAACAGGAGGTGTTTGAGCAAAGGCTAATCTCTGAGACATAAGGGAGAGAGAGGGAGAGGGAGACAGAGAGAGAGAGAGAGATGCAGAAAGAGATTTGTCTTTCTCCTTTGCAACACACACATAGGCTTACTCGTGGAATATTAGCGGTATATTAAAGATTATCACCTGTTATCAACACAGATTAAAAGATTCACAGACTTTATGATTCATATTAAGGTGAGGCCCACAGGGTGGAGGTGCGAAATGATTACTAAGCTTAGATGTCACAGTGTATTGGTATGTAATTTACATTCGGGCCTGATTTGTTTTTATCCCATATGCACCATGTTCTGCGTTTGAAAAGTCAGTATTTCTTTGCCAAAATTTGGTGAATTATCACAAGTGTTTCTTGCTGTATCTTGAATGACATCCATGGCTGTAACCAATCCAACAATTGTCTTTGATAGCCACCCCTCCCGTCAATCAGGCTGTAGGACAAAGGCTGTTAAACCAAGGCTGATGACCTCATGCCTGGGGTCTGCTCCATACCGAAGGGGTCTTAACACCGTTCAGCTTGCCTTTTGTGTCTGGGACCGTTTTTCAGACGCTGCTGAGTACCGAGTATCTCTCGAGGCTCGGGATGCATACACACACACACACACACACACACACACACACACACACACACACGTGTGCCGTTGAGCCAGGACTGAGCCTTAAGACAAGGAATGACAACCGGGACAGCTGCAGGGGCTGGAAGCCAGTCTTAGCCTCCCCACTCCACCCACCCCCTTCCACCACCACCACCTCCCATACCGCCTCCAGCCAGCCAAACAAGCCATTGTTTCTGGCCAGGGCCTTTGGTATTTCATTTGTCATGAAATGGATACGGACACGGGACAACCATGAGGCTCTTTCTTCAAAAAGAAGCTGCTACTGCTGCGGCTGCTGGTTGCTGAGCCCAGACTGTTAACTACCCTCATCCTTAACCTTCTCGTGGAGGTTGCCCCAAGCACCCTGCTCTGAACTATTAATAAACCTGCTTTTTCCAAGGTAGAGATGTAGGGGATTGGTCCAAGCGGTATTGCTCTCCAAAGGGGCGTAAGTTGAAAGAGAAAAGACAAAGACAGAGAGTGTGGGAGAGAGGCAGGTTAGCTTCCGTGCCAATTCGTTTTTGTCACCCTTTATGATAGCCATTTTCTCAGTGGACATTAGCCATCAACGTCCTGCTCAACGCTCGTCAATCTCTGCTGAGAATGACTCTGCTGAGTTTTGTAGGTATTATGACTGAGGGGATATATCGGCCTCCCAATAATTGGCCAACCTTCACACATTCACAAGGCTGCTATACGCTAAGCTGGTCACACATGCCATGTCTTAGAGCAACTTTCAACACGTAGTTAACATCGAAAAGGAGCAACTGACAACATACAGCTGCGCATCTCATGGCCTTTATGAAAACAGTGAAGATGCTAAGATGTTCATCACCCTTGCAGCTCCATCATCTGTAAGTCCCCAAGTCCAAAAGAGTTCATGGTCATAAAAACAATGCCCCTCTATCTCCGTCAAGGGCATTCCTTGGCACAACAATAGGACCATCCCCCCCCATATTTTCCTTTCCTCCCCTCCCTCCTCATTCTCCAGCCCCTCCATCAAAGAGCATTCCAGCTCCAGAGCCCCCTAAGCCCTTCACTCTGGGCCTGTCCATGTGACAGGGCACGCAGACAGTCATCTTTAAGAATTGATTCACTCTGGTATCCAAAGCCTATGGAGCCTGGCTGCCAAGATACCCAGCATAGGCGCCACTCATGGGGTCCAGGTACACAACAGCTGCTCCCCAACAATAAAGACAAAAAATGGGAAGCACTCAGGGGGAAGATGCAGCTCTAACCTCCCTCTCAAGCCTGAACTGGTCACCTTGAGCCAGTTGTTGCCTGCCTGCCTTCAGAGACGACAAAGGACTAGGTCCAACTTTGGGATAAGGGTGGTGGAAGGGGGTGACCATTCATAGAAACCTATAATTTACAATAAAAATGGAGAAAGAGAGAGAGAGAGAAAGAGACCGAAAGAGAGAGAGAGAGAACAAAAGAGCAAAGGAGATATATTTTTTTCCCTTCCTTGGAGGAAGCATGCAGTCACGGCTGTGCTACCAAGATGGTACAAAGCGACACGTGGAAGACCATAAATAAGATAATGGCATGTTGTTTTCTTCCGAGGCACATTGTGCCTGGAGGTCAAGTGAAGGAGATGTAAGCCCATCCCAGAAACCTCACACACACACGCACAGGGGGAAGTAACATCGGGTATATCATGATACTACAGATAGAGATCACAAATCACGCAGAAGGAGACAGGCGAGATATTACCTCACCTGAAGTGTTTCAATAAACTCCAGTGTACCAAAGCCTTGGGAAGTGGTATCACTATTCAAGCAGGTCCTGACCCACACACGCTGTGATTTATGATGATACAATCTAGCACATCATCCATCATAAACAAGAGAGATTCAATGAATAGAATGAGGCTGTGTATATAGTAATTCCACCCTCGGAGATGATGTATACTGTTGAGCCACTGTGTAGTCTAAAAACTAAGACACAAAGTCCAAAAATGGTTTAGGAAAGAGGAGACATACCTCGGTCACTTTTTCCTCAAAGTTAAGGGGAAATGCAAAGGCAAGAGTCAGAAAAGAGACAGAGAGCGGAAGATGAGGACAGAGAGGAACTTGGCAGCGTCAGTCTTCCTGTTAAAGCGGAAAGGCAGAAGAGGGAAAGCAAGCGCGATGGAGAGCCGGGGAGACAGGGGGAATTTACCAAAGCAGCTCAGGAGGGCCCTCATTATGATATTAAACAAGATTTAATAAGTGAGAGTGATTTGATGAGGTGATTATCCTGGCCCATTAATCAAGCAGGCTTCTGGCCTCGGCGTAATATGGCCCATCTTTCCCCCTATACCAAAGCCTCTTTAGACGCTGAGCTCCTTACTGCACTAACGCCGCTTCAGAAACAACACCAGGGCAAAAAAAAAAAAAAAAAAGGCATATTACGTCTCATCTCTCAAGCCTGCGGGTATTTTCGATGCTCACTCATCCCTCCACCTCCCTGTCCGCTCTTTCGGTGCATCTGGTAAATTGAACTCCTTAACAGCTGGGTCAGAAAGTAAAGTCTTATCAGAGGGAGCTAAGAGTGATAACTGGCAATGATAACCAGAAAGCATCTGTTGGCTTTAAGGCTTTTGGTTTGAGAACAGAAGGAAGTTGTACGGATTTCACTGGATTGTTGGGTTTTGTAGAGAGGTAGGAGAAGTGTGTGTGTGTGTGTGTGTGTGTGTGTGTGTGTGTGTGTGTGTGTGTGTGTGTGTGTGTGTGTGTGTGTGTGTGTGTGTGTGTGTGTGTGTG
>JAVQJF010125610.1:0-23377 GCA_036023855.1 Gadopsis marmoratus | reverse complement strand
AATGCACTTTTTATTGGCCTCCAAATAAAACCACTGACAGACTTCAGCTCATTCAAAACTCTGCAGCTCGGCTGTTAACCAGAACCAAGAGGAGAGAGCACATTAGTCCAGTTTTAGCTAATTTGCACTGGCTTCCTGTAACATTTAGAATTGATTTTAAGGTTCTCCTCCTTGTATATAAAGCCATAAATGGGCTGGGACCAAGCTACATTTCCAACTCCCTTGATAATTATTTGCCTTCAAGAACACTCTGATCATCTGCTGCTGGATTATTGAATGTTCCCAGAAACAGCAATAAGAAAATCGGGGTTGCAGCCTTTATCAATTATGCCCCAAAGCTTTGGAACAAACTGCCAATAGATATCAGGGAAGCCAGCTCGCTGCACATCTTCAAGAGCAAGCTTAAAACTCATTTTTTCACTTTAGCTATCTGCAATAAGCTTTTTAGTTGCTTTTAAACATTATTTTAAATTTTATAATTTAATTTTAAGAGATGAGGAAGAAGTGAAGGTTATAAGGGAGGAAGAGGAAAATATTAGGAGGGAGGATGAAGAGGGAGCTCAGGAAGAGAGCAGACTGGAGGAACAAGAAACAAGAAAGGAGAACTAAGGAAGTAGAGAAAGAGGCAAAGAGAGTAAGAGGAAAGGATCAGGGTGAAGGAGGACATTTTAACAATTATTTTAAATTTAGCTGTCCAAGTTTTACTTCTCTTAACTGTTTCTTCTGTTTTCTTTTAAATATGCTATTTTTATGTTTGCCATTTCTTATATTCTTTAATGCTTTTTATTTGCTCATAAATATTATTCTGTTCAAGTTTTATTTTTCTTAACTGCATTTCTGTTTTATGGCATTCTCTTGTGTAAAGCCCTTAGTGCATTTAATATCTTTGTTGTAAAGCACTCTGAACTGCATTTCTTGTATGAATGGTGCCATATAAATAAAGTTTATTATTATTATTATTATTGAGTCAGGCTTATGCATGGCAGAGATACATATATACAAAACTCAAATTAAAAACAGTTTTTGTTGAGAATTTAGAGGTGTCAATATCATATTCATAACATGTGTTTGGTTGAATCTGGCGTGGTATATTTGTCTATTTCATGGATTTTCTTTCCAAGGTTCTCTGTGACTTGACCTGAAATCCTGTGCGCTATAAAATGCAAAATGATAATGCATCCATCTCTCTCTCTCTCTCTCTCTCTCTCTCTCTCTCTAGGTAATGCCGAGCCAAATAACCAATCCTGGAGATGCCGAAGAGAAGAGATATTCTTGCCATCGTGTTGATTGTGTTACCCTGGACTCTGCTCATCACTGTTTGGCACCAAAGCGCTATAGCTCCACTCCTCGCCATCCGCAAGGGTACGCAGCACACTGCACCCCACTGGCAATATCAAACCTGAAGTGGGTCCTCAAACCTAACACTGCACTTCAGGTTGAGACAACAGGCACTCACAAACCATGACCATCAGCTTCATCAGGGCTCAATAACACTTGTTCAGTCATTGTAAATCTCATCAGTGTGGATGGTTTATGTGCACGATGAAGACTTAGAACTTACCATCACATATACGTTCACATACTGTACATGTAGAAGTTATTTTTATATCCTATATTTAGTTGGATTCAGTAGGATAGAATTAATTGTTGAGCTGTGTCTAGTCTGCGTTGATCTTTCTTGTATTGATTAAACATTGCACAGTACAGTATGTTACGAAACTGTCTTTTCACAGCCTATCCACTCACATGCCTCTGCCCATCAATCCATATTTTCTTTCTGGTGTGACGCTCAACCACACACACACACACACACACACACAGCATGCAGAATACAGCAGCATGTTGATCATTTTTTTTTGTTTAAACTATTCCCCAATTTCACTCATTCAAATTCAGTGGGAAATTAATTTCAGAGTTTGCTTAATCAGCACTTTGAAGTAATAAATGTCTGCTCAATAAGCTTCGTGGAATATGTTTACCGTGTATCACCGTGTAACATCAGCGGCAAACCAGTCTGAGCCATTAATGCGCATACTCATGAGCCTCCCAATCATCCCCCCAGAGACCATAAACCAACAGTGTAAAATGTCAAGTATGCTGCAGAGTAAACAAACCCAAATTAGAGCGACAGCGAATCAATAGAGCTCTTTGCCCTCTTCTTATAATGTCATGAATGCACACACAGGGGTTGACAAACAAAACCGGTTTACACTAATGACCCTAGGTAGCGCTACAGTATTCTTTCCTCACCAAATTCCCTAATTATCTTATGTGATACAGTGAAAACACAATGAAGTATGAATATTTTTCGCCAGTGCTACCTGACCCAGCTCTACAGTACACACAGGATTCCTTTTGTGTGCTCTTAAAAGAGAAGCTAGAGGTGTTTTGGCAACTGCGTGCTCGCTGGCAGCCTCTGTTGAACATCTGGCCATCAGCAGACTGCGTTAATCTATGTGCCGCAGAAAAATCCTCCTTGTGTTAGAGGTGTGAATAGAGCTCGGGCAGAACAGTGACAAAGACTGCCATTAGCTGTGGCACAATGAAAAGAGATGAGCAACCTTTATTCTATAATCATATTCTATCCATCGTGACCAAACTATCGGGGCCAAAATGGCACAGCCTATATATACCACTGGAGTCAGCTCAGTATGGGTCAGTTGACTGATTCACCACAAATCTTGACAAAGCGCACACGTTTTTCTCGAAGGGTTAATAACCAAAGAATCTCACCTGAACATTTGTAGTTTGCTGCACAGACCCTATGTGCCACTCTAAAATAGGGAGTGTCTTTTAAGAACAGCTGCACAAAAGCGACTCCCAAAATGACATCTTTCCCTTCACCCCTGTTTTAAATACCTACCTAAAAAAGCCTAAAATTAAAACAAAATTGCTGTAGGTCTTTTAGTACTTTAACACTGCATTAACAAGGTCTTGCGAGAAAGAAAACTCCCCAAGGTTTCTTGTGAGAGTGTCTGAAGACCATCTGTGGCTCCTGTCTGTGCAGATCAGCGGACATAATGAGGATACAGACAGAAGAAAACAACAATTCCACGGAATTCTATCTTTATTTTTCCATGCATATATCTAAGCAGATCTCCAAACATTTGGTGTTGTTCAGCAATCCCAGATGAAGTACTGAGAAATTATCAGTTTTCTACTTTTTGATTTGTGTTCAGTGTCGAATTGACTCCATATAACCCGTGTGCATAAAAGTGTAGTAACCACCAATGCAAACTTTGAGTAGGGCAGAATAACCAAATAATCACATATACATTTTCAACCCTTTTCTATGGGGGTCATTTATGAGCCAAAATATTTTGGTAGTGGAGTACTAACCTGTTTTTGATTGAGTTCAGTCCACGCTAACAACAAGAAGTGAGGTCCATCAAGTTGCTACTTGATAAAAATACCTATCAAACTGCAAGACCCTGCAGCTCACAGGAATTACAGCAATTTGAGTCATTTTTAGGGATCTTTGGGGAAAAATACATTTAAATGCGAACACCAGGATGATTTGAGCAAAATAACTCATAGGCATGTTTATTCAAGGAAAGTAACATAGTAAGTAAGCTAGGGAAATTGAGGGGGTAGGCAGAGGGTGAGGGAGTCTGTGGTGGAGTTTGAACATAAAAAGAGGGATCCACATATCCACATTTTTGCTTTCTTTAGAAAGAAAAAGCCAAAGGCAATGCTGGGGGAATAGCAGGGCACATCTCTCCCCTCCCTTTCCTTGTGCTGTCTCTCTATCCATCAGCTGTGTTATCCTCTCATGGTGCCTGCTTTCACTTTTTGCAGCCTGTCACCACCTAGTAAAAGAGATCTTTATCATTCCAGAGAGGCTTGCAGTCCGCCACCACCAGCTCTCAGGTACACTTTACCCCCATTGGGTTTAAGTAACCTGAGGCAAACATACAAAGGGCAGCCCAAGGTTGCACTAATGCCTTACATGTCTTCTTATCCCCAAATCTGCAGATGATGGCGTCGAGGGCAAGAGGGAAGCAGGTGGCCAGGCGCAGGACTCTAAGGAATACTGTGCCTCAGATAAGGACATTGTGGAGGTGGTGAGGACAGAGTATGTGTATACGCGGTCTCCGCCCTGGTCCGATGTGTTGCCTACCATCCACATCATCACCCCCACATACAGCCGGCCGGTGCAGAAGGCGGAGCTGACACGGCTGGCAAACACCTTCCTCCACGTTTCCAACCTGCACTGGATCCTGGTGGAGGACTCCCAAAGGAGAACGCCTCTTGTGACACGGCTCCTCCGAGAAACAGGGCTTAACTACACCCACCTCAATGTAGAGACGCCTAGGAACTATAAGCTGCGGGGTGACACTCGGGACCCCAGAATCCCCAGGGGGACCATGCAGAGAAATCTGGCCCTGCGGTGGCTAAGGGAGACCTTCAACGCCAACAGCAGCCAACCAGGGATCGTATACTTTGCCGACGACGACAACACATACAGCCTGGAGCTGTTTGAGGAGGTCAGAGCTGGTACACAGCATTACTCCTGCTGCTCAATCACTCATGTTCATTTCATGCATTTTTTACAAACTCTCATGAATTGGCTGGAGAATGGCACGGCACAATGAGAGCATCGTTTGATCTGCTTTGCTATTTTACATCAACAGCAAACAATGGCTGGCATGTAAAGGGAGCTTAATTAGCTCGATCAACTTTGCTTGAATGTTCTTATAGTTCCCAGTGTAAGCTACATTTATAAATTGAAGTCCCACTCAAATTCTTACCATAACCCAATCACCTCTAACCTTTAGCTACTTTCTAAACTATTTCCAATTTTAAGCGTAAACCTAATCATATAAAGCCGAAACATAACGATCTGTAATCTTACTCCAGAACCTAACCCCTCTGTTTTGTAATCAGTCTATCAGTTGTTGCCAACTTTAGAATGAAGCTCGCTCCATCCACCTTTCAAATCCTGCACCGCTGATGTCCACTTGAGTTTCAGAAAAATAAACCATGCGCAGACATCACGGTGGGTGATTCAAGGGGCCTGGGAGATTGAACCATTTCCCGGCCAGCCGGTTTTGCTTGTTTAGAAAAGCTTGAAAGCTCAGAACCCATTCGGCTAACAGAGGAGTGACAGGGGTTTTATTAGGACAGCCACAAATGAGTGAGTCCTCAGCAATATATCATGGTTATTTTGTACAAAGATCCAGTAAAACAAACTGACTGCACTTTTAAATAGGCTCTAGGAATGGTTGAGGCAGACAAAGCATTATATTGCACATTTTAATTTTTAGTGCGTGGCATAAAAATTGGTTTAAAGAAGGTTTGCCAGTGATATTCTGCGTGTATTTCTTTTGGAGTCGTACTAGATCAGGAGTTACTTGAAGCATTTTGTTGGCTCTTAACAAGCACAGTCAGTGGAGAGAAGTAGTTCAGGCATATAGTCGGTACATTTCTGGCCATCCATCTTGACATCAGTTGAATTACCTGAGCGGACACGATCTAGGTCCTCTGAGTATTAGCCTCAAGTCTTGTTAGTAGTGCAGACGGGGTCCGTAGTAAATGGAGCGCCGGGTATTGACGGGGCCTGTCATTACCTTTCTCTGGGAATCAGCCGAAGTGCTCCGTCTCCCTCAGAGGCCCTCCATCACCTCCAACAGGCCTATTTATGGGCCAGAGTAACGGCCCTGAGGGGGAGAGAGAGCGGGGCGGAGAGGGAGAGACCGAAAAAGAATGAGAGAAAAAGAGATGGTGACAGCCAGATTGACAGAAAGCAGAGGGTTGACTGCAGCTACAGTACAGTCTGCTGACAACATAGTAAAAAGCCAATAGTTTGCTGACACCATAGTAAATATTCAGAACGATCGAACAGAAATGCGTGACTCCTCCAGTGTGGAGAGAAGGTTGCAGTGATGTGCACTGCTCCATGTGTTAAACATAGGCTAATCGTGTTGTCCTGGGTAATCTGAAGTGTGCTAATTCTTTGATTTTGAGAAATTACAAAGCATTATCAAATCTAACTGTAGAACAATTACAACCCTGTTGGCATCAAACCAAATGAAAATACTGTGTGACAAAGGAAAATGTTCTACAAAACTTCTCTACTGTTTAAAAACATTAAATTAGGTGGGACCAGAGAAAACATTTTACTTAAAGCAAATTTGCTGTGCTTTGAACGTGAGTACATGGACAACAAACTATTGGTTTTCATAAAAGATGGGTATAACTGGTATTAAAAACTATTTACAGGAAATAATATCACATCTGGAGATAGGGACAGCTTAAACACATGCAGGAGGGGTTGTAACATGATTCGATTGAACAAAATGAATTCATCTTACAGTCAACAAATGAGAGAGGGCACTTCACCTCCATATAGTAATTGTTTATTCTATTTTTTTAGGTTTACAATACAGTTCACAGCATGTGATACTGTACATAGGTTGAGAGGTAGGAAAAGCAGTTTGCTGAAAGAATGCATCACTTTTGTTTACGTTACATAAACCTTCCGTAATAGGCCTAAAATTAGGTGGAATTAAAAAGACTGCATCACAGCTAGGTGCTAATTGCACATTGAGCTATGGTTCTCCTATGACAGCAGCAGTGACGTATGGAGCAGCAGGAATTCACCTCAGCTGACACAGAGACAGTACACTTCAGATCATTTCATACAATACATTGCGGCGGCCAAGAGTTCTAACTTACATCACATCTGCCGCCAGAGGAATCGGTGCTATAGATTGCTATTGTTGTCACCTATTCATACCCACAGTGTGAATACTACCCCAGCCTATCGGTGGCTCTGACACATGCAGTTCTTCCACCCAAAAGAATGGACAACTACATAATAAGAATCAGAAACTATCTTTAGTTAAGACAATACAATGCTATAAGGCATTTAATTGGAATTTAAAAAATGAACTTGATATTACACCCTGCTCTACTTTATCGTATGTTCAAAAAGAAACTCACACACGGTTTATCGTTTCCATAGCAATGACTCTCTGTACTTCCTTTGTAACTACCGAATTTTCAGGCTTTTTATTAGCTGGATATAATTTGTAGCGTATTAAAATATGAATGGGGATAGAGATAGTGAGTTACTTGCTAGAGTTGCACTTCAAGTATTGATAACGAGAGGGTCGATATGACGGTTGATCCAATCTAGCATCCATTGAATAAACTCTGAATTGACTTGGGTTCGGTCCGATCACACACACAAGAGTTTTCCCTCCCTTTCCATAATCTAAAATGTCACTGCGTTTTGTGAAATGTTGTTGTATTCTGCGAAATGCTACGTTTTGACCTTCAGGGCCACCATACTTCTCTGACTGTTCTGAAACACTTTGTCTCTGAAGGTTTCTCTCTGAGTGCAGCAGGAAGTAGAGCTTAAATGCCCACACAGGCATTCAAATACAAACTGAAGCAACGGTGAAGAAAAAAACTGTACAAACACATCGTGTTCATCAGAATGGGGCAAGAGGAACTTTGCTGCATTTTCATTTGCTTCTTTACACTGGCTGATATTCCCACCAGAGGCAGCAGGCGGAACACTCATTTTTGCACTCTCATTTTTCAGTAAATATGGGAAAGTGACAAGCCTCTTGACATTGCCTGCAGAGAGCCTGATTTATGCTTCCTTTTCATTTAAGTTGTACGTACGTCTATGAGGGAAGCAGGCAGGTGACGTTTGGGCAAAATGAGTTGGTGACTGAATTCAGTTGTGGCTGAAAATAACCTAGCAAGACAAGCTTTAGGGAGGCACTTAAAAGGAGCTCCTCAGCACCCAGCAGCAGTTTTCATGAACTAAAGGCAGGTGTGGTGAAATAGGAAACAGCGTGAGAAAAACACAGCACTGCTGACAAATGTAGGGCAGATAACAGAGAGAAAAGGAACATGAAGAGAGGTGTGTGTCAGCCTAAAAAAACATATGATCCTGTGTGTAAAATAAAGTAACATAAAATTAGAACTCAATCACATGGACACACATAAGCACTTGATCTCACTTCCACTAATAACACAGAGCTCATTAAGACCAGAACATCCTGCCGAATTTTATCTGGATGCCTGGAACAGTTGTTTTTCCTAAAGCTCAAATCCAGATTCCCATAAGCCCCCAGCTCGCTTCATGCTGTTCACACGCTGATCCCGTGAACTGACCACAAGGCAGCGCATAGATCACACACCAATCTAACACGGCAGCTCATATGCAAACACACATTTAAAATACACAATGCATGCTTTAACAAATACACTTGACACATGACATGGACATATACGTACATGTACAGTATAGTAGATACTGTACATGTGCATTTATTTTAAATAGACCCTCCACCAGAGAGGAACCAGCATCATTATTTCTGCTGCATTGAGTTTGATTAAATGACTCTGCGGTTTCTAAACCATCCTCTTCCCTCATTGTAAAAACGTACCTTTTATGACTGCAGCAGCTCTTGCCAGAATGGTAAAGACTCACTGAGAGGCAGACAAAGAAAAGGGCGGCATGGTCGTTTGATGGTGGGAGATTAAAGGACAAAAAAAAAAACAAAGAGGAGGATGGTGGTACTCTACCTTAAAGAATCTCCTCAGCCAATCAGCGACCAGAGCCACTTGCGCTAATGACTTGGCTCCTTTCAAGCAGCGTTTACTCCCTTAAAGAATGGTTGTGTCCAATTATCTCATTGTAGGGCAGCTGCTGAACAATGTGTGTGATCTGTTTTCATATAACAGTGTGTCAGCTGCACATGGCACAATGACTTGGTCAATACTCAACTTCTTTCAGAATGAATAATAGCAGCAGCTCTAAAAATCCTCCGTCCGTTCTCTGCTGTAACGCTGGCAGCTGACGCTCAAATGCTGTCTCACTGTCATGTACACTTTTTCAGATGACTTATTTGCTCTCTTCCCTCGTCCATTTCTTTTCTTGACTCTCCTCTCGCTAGATGAGATCGACTCGGAAAGTTTCAGTGTGGCCTGTGGCCTTTGTGGGCGGCTTGCGGTACGAGTCCCCCAAGGTTAATGCAGCTGGAAAGGTCTATGGCTGGAAGACAGTGTTCGACCCCCACCGGCCCTTTGCCATCGACATGGCTGGCTTTGCCATCAACCTGAAGCTCATCCTCTTCAAGACACAGGCATATTTTAAGCTTCGCGGCGTGAAGGGAGGCTACCAGGAGAGTAGTTTGCTCCGGGAACTTGTCACACTCAACGACCTGGAGCCTAAAGCAGCCAATTGCACTAAGGTAATTCCTTTTTTTTTATGTTTACTGCTGCTAAGCAGTTTGTCAGTGTTAAGGAATTAGCTAAACTGTTTGTGAGGATGGTAAAAGACAGTTTTGAGGGAAAATGTCTCTTTGATGTAACTGCTAGGACTACACACAGCTTTCTAGGTCACAAGCCAAACAGGTGGGAACAACTTTTTCAATCTTTAACACCATATTGTATTACTATAGATGTAAGGGTTGCAATATTTTACTTTGAAATGTAGTGGAGTTGAGGTATAATAATATTAATCATTTTATTTGTAAAGCACTTTTAAAGCTAGGAGCACAATGTGCTTTCCATAGACAGTATAAATTTAAATTTAAAAGAATAACACGAACCAGTAGAATACAAGCACATAATTGACTGTATCAAAGAAATTTAAATACAAAAAGGTAGAACAACTGAAAATGATTTACAAAATACACTTAAAATCAAGTGGTTGCCCAACGGAGCTGTATTATGAAAACAAATAAGACTAGCTGTTAAAATGGGCCTTATAGGATATAAAGCAGAAACGGTGTGAGCAGAACAAATAACTGGAAGCTGAGGTGCCAGTACAGAAAATGCTCAATCATCCACCTTCGACCTTGACCTAACCCAGCAGATCTCAGAGGCCACTGATGATAAGAGTTCACTTACGTACTCTGGCACCTGGCCATGTAAAGCCTTGTAAGTCATGAGCAAGATTTTAAGATGGATTCTAAAAGAAATTGGTAACCAGTGCAAGGTGGCTAAAACTGGGGTGATGTGCGAAGAGAGAGGTTTGGCAGCAAAGCTCTGCACAGTCTGATGTTTAGCTACATCGAGACCAAATGACACTGAACCACGGCACTTTGCTTAAAACAAGAAGAACTTTGTCAGTTAAAACGTTCTTGCTTGTTAGCAGAAAATTTGCTTCTTTTCCTTAATCACCAATCAGGGGAACAGTGTATATCGTATGTTTTTGAGGCCTCAAACCTACTTTAACTTTCCTGAGCTGAAAAGACAAACAAACAAACAAACAGATTCATTAGGTTACTGGTTTGCATCTCCTCCTCATGTTCCTCTCCACCAATTTAATAGGCGAGAAATCCATGTATTTATTGGCAAACATTTCATAAAAATGTTATGCTTTTCTAATGGTAAGAAGGTGAATTCATATAAATCAGTTCCTAACTAGTTGAATATCATTGATTATATTTCTCACACTGCCCACACACACACACACACACACACACACACTCTCTAAGAGGCTTGAGTGTAGCAGCAGCAGCGTAGTTCTCCATGCCCACTCCACCATTCCTGCTCACGGCCTTTGGTCTGGGTCACATTTCTAAGCTTCTCTCTGGGCAAAGAGGAGTCAGCCAGTATCCACACTGCAATCGTCCCTACACACACACACAAAGAGAGGGAGAGAAAGAGACGGGGGAAGGGAAGGGAGAGAGAGATACCTTCAGCCAGCTTTTTCTCCTGCTCTCCCCCAGCCATTCAGAGGGGTAAATGAAAAGAGGGGATTCAGGGAACGGCTGAGAGAGCGGAATTGGAGTTGGGGGGGGGAGGGACATCACACTGATTACAGATGAGCACAGGGACGGACAGAAGGGCAGGAGAGAAAGAGGAAGAAAAAACAGAAAGTCGTGCATGGGCATCTCTCTTCCCTATAATCTACCACTTCAGATGTGAGCGTGACTATTAACCTCCCCCTACACCTGAGCAAAGTGGGAGTGGGCTCCTGGCACATCTATGCATAATTCATGCCCGCCGCCACGGCAAGATGAAAGGACGGAGGGTTCTAACACAGAGAAGGGCGGGGAAAATGAGCTTGACACTTTTTATTTTTACCCCTCCCCTGTTCCCCTTACCATCCTCTTCCTGGAGGTTTGTCCAGTCTCTGGGGCCAAATAAACCCAGTCTGAAGGCTTGGTAGCACAATAGCAAACCCAGAAGAACTGTGCAAAAAACAACTGCAGTGCTACTGCAAAGGGAAAAACCTCATATTGTGTTCGAAACACTTTGAGTCGGCTGTCATCTGAAGGTAGCCATTATCCTATGGCCAGGAGAAGACTTTATACGAGTCAAGCTGAGGGGGCTGTGTCATATTTGTAAGATAACGCACTCGTGTGGTCCCTCTTCACTCCCTACTAATGGAGGGCCCTCTCTCAAGTAGCTCTTTACACATGGACAGGTCCTGTTGGGAGCTATAACCAGAATTGACTGTTTTCAAGAACACGAGGCAGAGTGGGATCTGAAAGGGAGAGTAGAGACCGAATGGGTGCATTAAGGGAACAGCATGTTACTAATGTTGCTGTTGTTTGCATTTTGTTTTCTCACCAGATACTTGTTTGGCACACGAGAACGGAGAAACCTGTCCTTGTAAATGAGGGGAAAAAAGGATTCACAGACCCCAATGTGGAGATTTGACCATTTCCCCTCAGACCACGGTAAATGACCCTCTTTTCTCCATCAACAAATATCCTTCAGAAGAGGAAATGGAAATGTCAGCATCATTTTCGCCTGGTCTCAACTAGTTAGACTACAAAAAGAGCAGATGTTCTTAATATTGCCCAATAGTACATTGTACATTCATTTTTTAATGTGCTTTCTGTTAGGGCACAATTAGAGCAGCTGTAGCCCATTTTTAAATGTCACCAATGAACATAAACAGGTTCAATTAACTAAAATTAAGGCTGAGCGCTCTTTCTCAGCATATCTTAATCCTTTCTGTTGCAGGTGGTTGGCCTTGGACCTGTGCAGGAAGAAAACAGCCGAATCTCTTGATAAGTGCAACCAGCGCTCATGTCTTAATCATCACAAGAAGAAATAATGGAAACGGGGGCCTCTGAAGGGGAATTTAATCCTCTTGACTGAGTATGACATTTTTTAAATATGGACTAAAACAGTACAAATGTATCATATTAAAGCACAGATTAGTAAGAGGTGGCAGTTATTTGGCAGGTCTACGACTGAAGTGCAGAGGAGACGACATAAAGAAACCCCTCACAGGGTCGGCGTGGACAGAAGTGTGATCTGCACCTTCACGGTACAAGGCCCGCTGAGGACAACCTAACAAAAGAGACAGCACAATATGAAAAGCATACAGCCAGCGGATTCAACCAAACAAGCAGGTTAAAGAATGTCCTTCACCTCAAAAATAAATAAGTAAATAAATGAGATAAAAAACTAAAGGAAAGAAAACACCTATTGTCTGGATCGGCACATGGTACAAGAGAGAAATTCCTCTTGGGTTTAAGGACTCGACCTACATCATCAACCTGGATAAAACCATGACTCCAAGGACAATTATGTCTCACGTGGATTGCCCTTTGAGCAAACACAAACATAGCAAGGGAAGGAATGTTCTTTTGATAACTATGAAACATTCGCTTTAACTTAATTTAATTTGGTTTGGGTGTTTTACATGCACCTGGCTTGCTAGTTCAATACTACTGACTCTTACCTGCATTTACTCTTGGGTTATCATTGTTCATTTTATAGTGTCATTATAGCTCATGCATTTATTAAGCCGGCCGTACACTTGAGGAGAGACTGCTGTTTGAAATGTAGCCCTTGTTGTGCTTGGGAGCTGAAATGTAAAGGTAAGCATCAAAATCCTAACACTGTTCTTCTTAGCACTTAGAAAATACACAAACAACGTTCCTTTGAGGAAACATGTGTAAATAGCAATTCAAAATGAGAACAATCAGAGGATTAATGACAAATTTTGACAAAAGCGTTGTAATTACTGTATTTATATGTAAGAGAAAACAAAACAACAAAGTCTCTTCTCTGTCCCCCCCTGGTGAATTCTGACACGTTGTAAGGCACAGGCTCACACTAGGTTCAGCCCATGGAAAGAGAAAATAGCACCAATCTCATCTGATAATAGAAACTCCACTTTGACACACTCATAACGCATAGACAAGAACATTGAATCTATGCACACGAGCCACCGCTTAACAAGGGGCGACTGTACACAAGAGAGCAGGATGAAACAGCATCGAAGCCCAACATTTTGGTTTTACTGGGCTTGTCAGTCCCTCAAAATACACTTTACTGTGATGTGAAGACGACCGACTTCCACAAAACATAAATTTAGATGCTCGGGCTGCATCTGCTGAATTCCAATACAACTCACCTTTGAACAGCTGGTGTAAGTTGAAGAAGAACAAGAAGAATAGATTAAAATAACTTACACATGCCCTCAAATATTGTTGGCTTCCGCTTCTGAAATAATACATGCTACTCTGAATTGACAGCAGGCTAAAGAAAAGCACAACAAAAATAAATCTTTGTGTTTGCTAATGATTTGGTAGCACCGTTGACACGCCATCTTCAGTATTGTGGACTGACGTCTGTATCTCATGGTTTGTTTTATTGTATAAGAATCTGTCGTGCATTAACTGGATCAGAGAAGGGAGTCGCTGCACCGCCACCGATACACACCAGTAGCTATAACACTGTACGGCTGTAACACTAACAAAGTTATTCCAAACTCTCTCCTCTACTTGATAAATCATCCGTCTACTGCAACACACAGTGGTTTGTTCTAATCTAACATTGCCCGGCAGAAGTAGCTGGAGATAATTCAAACACTGAGCCTCTGTACTGTTGCCAGATTATCTCAGCCCCCCCCTTCAACACACACAACCCAAAATACACTGCTGCAGTATGAAAACTTACAAAGACGTTACAGCCTCTCAGGCTCATCAGCCGGAGAAAGCGTGTTATTACATATTTCACTTGGAGTATGACAAGATACACATTCAGACAATGCCTGTATTGTATCTCTCATCGCAGTGGCTGTTTTCATTGACTGCATGATATTACACTGCACAGGGATCGGTCATGGAGATCACAGACTATCTTTGGGTTTGTTCTGTTCTTCAACTTGCCTCCCATTATTTATTAAGACTCAAATTTAATATATTTATGTATTTATTTCAAGTGTGGATGTGCAATTGAATCATAGTAGTGTTTGCCCTTAAAACTGTATTTTCCAACTGCTGTCTAAAAAAGCATGCACACATACAGCATACTGCAGACATGGATTATCATAGATCAATAGGTTAGTGCCACCAACAGGTAGGCACACGCACACACACACCATCTTCTTTATAGCACTGTTGTTGATCTAAATTCTACTTGAGTGGTCATTATAAGCTTTTAATTTAAATGAATGAATGCACCTGAAATCCCTCCAAGCACTGAAACAAATAAAAGAATTGTTGTCCAAAATGGACCAATGCCCGTGTGTAAAATACTTAATCAGAACACTGTGCTTTAAAAAGCAGCATAAGTTATGTTGTGCTAACACGTTTTCCTGAAATTGAGTATGTACGAAACTAAATTTCCACTCTGATCTTCTAAATGTTGCTCTTGTAAACGTGCAAGGAAACAAACGTCATGTGGCGCACGGGTTAGCATGCATTTGCACTGGCTGAATAGGATTCTGTGACGTTATGCTCTGTGGTGTGTCCTGAAGCAAACAATTCAAAGGGCTTCACCTTGAAAGTGATGTTACAACTTTGTCCGACATCCGATTTGAAATGTTTCCAACTCTGACAGATGACGTATTAAGCAATATCTAATACTCACAAAGGATTGGTCTACTAGAACCAACCTACCTATACATCAGTGTATGCAGTACAGGTCATTCAATATTTATTGTCAGTTAATGAGCATTACCCTCTGAGGGCTTCTCTAAGGCACAATACACTTTACACACAAGTCCTACTTTTTTCCCCATCTCCACTGTCATCTTCCAGGCTCATGTGATTCACATTTTATGCATGTGACTCTTAAGGTTGTTTCTTTGCCACAGCAATTCTGTCTCAGAGAAAGATGTTAGTTGAATCAAGAGAAATAAATAACTGAGAAGAACCTCACCTGTGCTGGAGTTATTCTGTCTTTGCACCGTGTGTTGTGCATGTGTTTCTATCCTGAAATCTGACACATTTGGCCTGCGGGCACACGTGAAGCAGCACAGTGTCACAATTCTACAAATGCATTTAATAAAATGACAGTCAATGAGTCCAAAGTGATGCATTTGTAAAAGTCCTTGATAGTCAACTTCAATTCAACAACGGTTTTATAAGGCGTTGACTGGATTGGGTTGCTACAGCAATTCGTAAAACCATTAGCTCATGTGTTAAATCATTCATATGTTAGTAGCAATGACCAGTTAAAGTTAGCAAGCTAACAAAAAAGTAACTACTGTTTGGTTCTTGTGTTTGGTTAGCTACATAGAAAAATGGCTCATATATGAACTGCTCTGTGCAATGAAAACCGTTTTAATTTAGTGATGCATATACTAACTTAGCACACACTTTGGTAAATAACTTGGCTAAATTTGAACTTAAACGAACAGCTGGTGCATCCAGCTCCTTGGATTTTAGCACCACAGGAAACCTGACTAATAATGAATTTTTAAAACTTATCCACATTAGCTTGTACAATGCCATTTGGTTAAAATAAATTACATTTACTTTTAATACGATAGCACAGTTGCACTGCGGCATCAATCATCAAAGAAAATAATTGTGACGTATCCAGGCTGGTTAGTGCCACACACATTGGAGTTTTCAAAAAAATTATCTTCAAACACAGTTTGTGATCTTGACTTCTCTGCAGCATATCATAAGATGGTAAATTTGAAAAGCAACCAGTGTTATATCAAACAGGCTCTCAGTATGCAGGATAAATAAAGCAGTTCATAAATGTTCCTGGCCTTGGCTACTGACAGAGGTCGAAGCAGCCTTTATTCGCAATTCTTTTTACACAGCCTGTAATTTATAAATTCAGTCTGTGAGAGGAAAAAATTTTATATTATACTTTATTATAATCAAGATTATTCTTTGTCACAATCTCTTAGTCTCCCATTATGTAGTATAAGAGCACAGGTTAATGATACCTTTACTAAACTGAATAAAAAGGATTCAGAATAATACAGTCACTAAATGAAAAAATAGTCTGGATCTCTGCTGTGCTGGCGTCTTCTGATAGGACATAAAATGTGCTATTCACTGACGTGTGTCACCGTTGAGTGCTGCTGGTCGCCCCGGGCCTGTGTGTGCCTGAGAATACGAAGCTCATGGCAATCGCCTCAGTCGTGTCCTCCCGAGTTACTCTCCCATCATCCTCCTCTCCTCTCACCTCCTGTCCTCACTGGACATCAACAGTCATGCCGTAGTCAGGGCTGCTGGCAAACTGAATCTTACCATCTGTTTCCTGCTCTTCAAACACTGTGACCTGTAATAAAGCAAAAAAAAATACCAGCTTAGCCGAGGTCGTGAAAGGACAGTGAGAGTGGGTGGTTAAGTGCCAACGTCAATATATGCATACAGCCCCAGAAAAGAAAACTTGGGAAAGGCAAGAAGGAGAAACAATTAGCTTGTTCAAGCTTGCACAGTGTGATTATTTGATGCTTTGCTCTTATATCATTGTAAATTGAAAATTTGTGGGTTTTGGATTGTTGGTCAACACATTTTAAGATGTCGTCCTTGGGCTCTGGGAAACAGTGATAGGCATTTTAAATACAAAACAAGTAAGTGATTAACAGAGAAATTCAAAAGTACTGTACTTGGTTGTCTCCCCTGTGAAGCCAGGGTCCTGGGACATAGAGAGTTTGCTGAGGACCGATGGACCAGTAGCGTCCCAGATTCTTGCCGTTGATAAACACTACACCTTTACTCCAGCCCTGAGAACACAAGCAGTGGCTGCTCACCATGACAACAGGCAGGTTCAGCCAATTAAATGCTGATGGGTAAAAAAAGAAACATGTTGATGACTCAACAACACATGCCAAGCCTTCCGTTCTAATGTGATTTGCGGATTCTGCTTAATACATCCTGGCAGTGTGTGAATTGTGCCTCTTAGCTTCTCTACATCCACTTCATTTTGAGTCTCAGCCCTGGAGAATTGTGGGAAAGCTACAAGCTCAAACCAAACAAAACAAAACAAAACATGAGAGATGTACAGTAGAACTGGGGGGAAATGATTGGTCAAGAGGAATGCTGGATTTGTTGGGTCTATATATACATATAGAGTTGGTCTAGACTTGCTCTATATTAACAAGTGCTATGAGATAACTATGTTATGATATGGCGCTATATAAATAAAATTAAATTGAATGCGTTGTGTGGAATTGCATAAAATAATCAACAGAAAACCTTTTTCTGTAAAGAGCATTTTAAGATGTTCTCAGTACTCACTTCGAGAGTTAATTAATTAAATATATACAATGAATTATAAGTGAGCCAGCGCTCAAGAAAGTTTCTCAAATAGCTCCTTCTCAGGCGACTTTCCAAATAAAATTTAAAACAGCGATCTCAGATGTTTTAGAAAGAATGAAGTAGACTAATTCCAGTCTATTGTAATAAAAAAATAAAAAAATAAATGGGGTATGATAATAGTGTAAGCTAACTGTATATAACAAATTTGAAATATCTGGTGTCAAAATCCCTGTCAGATCTGCAAAGGAGATAACCCCATGTCTATTGTCTATGACGTGGTGAAGACAGCTTCCTGGAGCAGAACTCTGAATACATATCAGGTCCTGCTCTAGCAAAATTGTCTGGCCAAAGCTCAGGTAAAAGTAGCTTACCAAAACAATGTAAAGTATACTGTCCAAAGCTTGGAAGTACGTATTTTATCTATGAAAGTACAGACAGCTTGTTTTCGGTTAAATCTAAATGAAGTAAAACCTGGCATTCATATCTGATTCAGTACATGTTAACATGATCTTTTAATACTTTCATTGCCATTGTGAATCTTTGAGAGGTTAGGTACAATAACCCAAACACCAGTCAATATACTGTAATGCTAATAATAAAGCCCTGTAACAAATTCTATTCTTTTAATTAATTAATGTCAGTTTCTGAGTGTGTAGTATCTAATGCTGCAGTAATGGATTGCAGGCCAACTGGCTATCCTACTCACAGGGAACTTGATGAAGGTGTCTTTAGGAGAACTGTTCACATAGAGTCTGGCCTGGAAAAAACCTGGGAAGGACGGCTGCTGACGCATAGAGATCCAGTGGCCTGAACTCTCAAGCCTGTAAACGGAGAATACATTGCTCTTTTCTTTTTGCACACATCCTTAGACACCACACTTTTCAACTGTATGTTGCATGAAAGGAGAATTACGGATCTGTATTTTTAGATATATTCCACTGCAATTTTTATTGAAAAAAAACAAAAAACTCTTGACTTTTAGGTGGCCAGCCAACAGTGTACAGTGTATCATGTCCTTTGTATTTATATGTCTACAGCAAATGTCAAGTGAAAGTTTGGACATGGATGCCAGGGGAAATATTCAGAATCGCTATCTTTGTTTTGGGTTTACAGTAGGTTATATTTTGCCTCCAAGTAAATTCAAAAGGTTGCCTTGATATAAGACCAAAATTCCTTATGCATTTTTAGTGTTCATTCTTGCAGGGCTTCGGGCATTGACATTTTCAGGATGGTGTTGAGGTAAAGAAATTGCAATTTCTCAGTACATGACGCAAACAAAAAAAGGCTTGAAAATATATCTAGATAATATATCTACTAACTAACTAATATATCCACCAACTACAAACAAAAACCTCTAAACAAACAAGGTGGTCAGCTAATCCTGATCTTCTTTTAAGCTGATCCTGATGATTATTATCTGTACAACAAATATGAGCTGCATCAATATAAGAAAACACATAGAAATGATGAATATCAACAAAGATTTTGTGATGGGTTGTGGAAGATGTTTAAATTCAATCTGGTTTTAATGACACTAATATTGCACGTGATTATCAAAGTACAGGAAGGCATTCCAATCTTGTAATGTGAAAACATCACGTGGGAAATGATTAATATTAATATTAATTGCCTTGAAATGTTACATTTAAGCTGTCACACACATGCTGCTAACTGATATTCAACTTTAAAAGAAAGTGTAGTTGCGACCTATGAGTTTCACATGGTGTCATCATTGTATCCACCTGGACCTTCAAATTCTGCTTCGCCTATATTGGAATGCTGGCTAGTACTGTATATTATGAAGAGCTTGTGCTGTCACATGTTTGACGGCGGGACGGGTTAAATGCAGAGGACGAATTTCATCGGGGGACGCAATTTACGTGTGTGTGTGTGTGTTTCTGCATGACCTACACGTGTGTATGTGTGTCTCCCGTTTGACAATAAAAAGACCCCAGGGTCCGTGGTTGTTTGGTGTGAAAAAAGCAAACGCCAGACTGATCATGTTAAGCCTCTTGAACATTGATAATGGTGCAGATCTTAACTCTCTCCAGCCGTGTAATCTACCTACTCTACTGCTTAAAATTATGTTTAACATAAGGCGCTGAATTGGCTGTGCTTTGACTTCTGAATTTTATCAGCATGTTCCCATTGTAATTGTGTTAAGCAGATAATCAGCTGGTTTGCATCAGGAGCAGGCAGGTGTAATGACAGAGAAACGCAAACATGGAGGGAAACTGGATAATAATTGAAAGGCACAAACCTGTTTACAAAGCGTGGCTTCATATCCAGACTATGAATAATGAAGTCTCGGAGGATGTGCTTGTTTAACTCGATATCGCCAACAAGTCCTGAAAGGGGAGTCACAGCTGTTTTAAGTTTTCTCATGGATCTTAAGACACTGTTAATTAGTGTCTTTCAAGGCCTCTAATGAAAAAAGATAATCCAGTAAGACTTGAGCTGACTGAACACCTACGTTTAGAACACCGTACATCAGTTTACGGAACAATTTGTACCTTTGCGTTGCTCATCCAGGGTTCCCCCATAATTCACTCTTCCACAGTTCTCCACCAGTAAACTTAGAGTTCTTTTCCCCTTCAGTGGAAAAAAATAAAACATGCAAGGCATTACTTAAACACAGCAGTATTCCTCAATGGAAAGAATTTACAAAAACACAAAGGAGGCAAAATGAATCCCTTTCAGCTGGTTTTAGTAATTGATCAAGGCCAATCAGAGTCTGCACTTCTCGGTAAGGTTGTAGTTGAATATTCAAATTTGTTGAGATAAACAGCTGTTTTGTAGGTTTGCTGTTGGTTTAATACTGGGACCTCGCTGAAAAAAATCAGCATCCCCTGAAGCTTTCAAATGCTGCGTGTTGTTAAATATTAACATCTTTATCCTTTTGACAAAACAGCCAACAGCAGACTTGGCCTAAATTACATAAAGAAGGACCAAAACGCACACACAGACACAAGGTAGTGATGGTACCTTCCCTTCAGGGAGTGCAAGTTCTTGCGTCTTATAATCCAGAACACCAACAAAATGTTTGTCCACATAAACCTAGGATGAAAAAGAAAAATCTAAATCTTTTGAAAAGCTAAAACCATTACAGTGCATTAACTTTTGAAAACTGCAGGCTCCTATAACTTTTAGACATTAATACCAGAGCAACTGGTCGCAGCCTGAGCTTGATATTTGTGCTCGACAAGTACAGTGATCAGAGGTGCGATTTCTAACAAGCAGATTACAGCTTTCTAAATGTTCTCACAAAGGAAAGTGTAAATGTGTGACTGCTGGTGCATTATGGTCCATCTTCTTGTCTTTACCAGAGCTCTGTCTCTGATGCTGTTCCGTGAGTTGAGGGCTCCTTCGCTGGTGATGGTGGTCTCATACAGCGTGTAGCCATAAGACTGACCGTTGTTATTGTTGACGGGGAGATTCTCCATGTTCACCGGCCTCTCTGACTTCAAAGGCTAAAAAAATAAATAAATAAATAACATGCAAATGAAGAGCATGAGACAGGCACAAGGGTTGCTGTTCATACAATGTACCTCTAAAAAGCAGGTGCTTAAATATGCTGCAGAAATGTATATTTTTAGAGCTGTTTTTATGAAATGGTTACATAATGGCTGCTGTATTTAAAGTGAAAACTCAAAACCACTCTCAGTGCTGATGGGGTCTTGTGATGCCTGCAGCACAATCTCCCACTTGCAAGATGGCTTCGCCCAAAGTGATGATTTATCAAACCTAATGAAGCTTTCCTGCCTAGTTCGGAGCAACATTCTTTTGCATACCCTTGGGAGGTGCATTATGCCCTCTTCACTAGACAATAAACATTTCCTGCAATGACATGATTAAGCACCTACCTCCAAACACATAGATACAATATCAAACTCACACATTCCACTCAGTCTCTCTGAAGCCACTGAAGAGAAAACGCTTTTTAAATGAGGGTGTGCGGCTGGTCAGGGGCAAAGCAATTGTCGTCTCAGAGGGAAGCAAATTATTGCGACAGGGAGTGAATAATTAATGTTGTAAGCAAGAGCCAGACGTGCTACATCTGGTTGGAATATAAATGCCCCTGACGAGCATGGTGTAACTGGCCAAACTAGACTGGTGGACATGAAAGCAAACAGACATAATGGCACCCTCCAAACAGGTTTTTATAACCAATCGCTTTGTCCTGTTTGACAATTGGAGATTTTTCTGATGTGCTCATACTTTATTTCCACAACAACCTGCTTTACAGTCATAAAGCTGTGAAACTGTTGATTACTGCTGGTCCCCGAGCAGGACATTCCGTCTAACTGCACTAGTGGCCTGCTCAAGGACACCTCATCAGCAGTCGTTCACTGATGGAGGAGTGTTACTCCTGTACTTTAGAGGAACATATGCGACTATATATTTTGATTTGTTATCTTTTGGATGGACCAAATCACATCCTGAAAGATGTGCACCGGACATTGTCGGTTACTTCACATATCATAAAAAAAACAGTGTGGATTGCAAGGCAATTTTATTTTTCTAACCTGATAAACTAACATGAGCAACGCCATCGATCACCTCATTAACCCCTCGCTTCTAAATGTGATGGATTTGTGGATTACTTCAAAGAGAAGACAACCAACATCAGGTCTAGTATCTGTCAATGGCATCACAACTGAAGAAACATCCAGCATCCATCCTGCTGGACAGCTTTATCCTAACAACACTGAAGTCCTCCACATGCACCCTTCACGCAATCCCAATGCCCTTTTTTAAAAATGTCTTTAATTCAGTGTCTGAGGAGGTCCTTACAATTTTTAAATCAGTCGCATTCCCCACAGCATTCAAGGCTGCACTTATGAAGCCACTTTTAAAAAAAGTAGCCTTGATCCCTCGATACCAAACAACTACAGACCGAACTCCAATCTTAATCTTTTAAGTAAAATGTTTGAAAAACTGTTCTACACTCAATTAAATATTATTAACACAAACATTAAGTTCCAAATGTTTCAATCTGGTTTTCGAACTGATCATAGCACTGAGACAGCCCTAGTAAAAGTAGTCAATGACATCAGGATACATCTGGATGACAATAAACCTTTGGTGCTGGTACTACTTGATTTGAGTGCTGCTTTTGATACAGTTGATCACAAGAGGAATCACATTGGACTGTCGGGTACTGTTTTAAACTGGTTCTCCTTTTATTTCTCTGGCAGAGAGTAACTTTTCCAAAACCTCCAAAATAACATGTAGGGTTCCCCAAGGATCGATTTTAGGGCCAGTTCTTTTTAATCTATATTATGTCACCCCTCGGGGGTCCCCAGGAGACACGACATCTCTTTACATAGTTATGCTGATGACACAGGACCAATTGATTCCCCTTTTAAATGTATTTTAGATATTAATGTCTGGATGTCACAAGGCTTTTTACAGCTCAACCAGGATAAAACAGAAATCTTAGTCATAGATTCTAAAGCTCAGAGACTAAACTGGTCGCTAAAGAAATGTAATTACTTGGACTTACCCCAAACCAATAAGCAAGGAAGCTTGCTGTGGTCTTTGACTCAGCTAAACTTTAAGACTCATATGGGGTTTGTGACCAAATCTGCTTTTTAATCACCTGAAAATTATTGCTAAAGTGCCATAATTTCTCTGAGTGACACAGAGAGACTAATGCACGTTTTTACATCGAGCAGGCTGGACTACTGTAATGCTGTCCTATCTGTTCGACCCAAAAACCGAATACATCAGCTGCAGCTGACTCAGAACTCTGCGGCCCGAGTGCTGACCAGCACCAGAAGGAGAGAACACATTACACCTGTTTTACAGTCCTTACATTGGCTGCCTGTCAGTTTCCATATTGATTTTTAAATTATTTTAATTGTTTTTAAAACACTTCATGGTCTTACACCGGTATATATGTCTCACATGCTTACGGTGGATGAACC
>JAVQJF010125605.1:0-22204 GCA_036023855.1 Gadopsis marmoratus | reverse complement strand
TTGTTTGTGAGCTCGCTCTCTCTCTCTCTCTCTCTCTCTCTCTCTCTCTCACACACACACACACACACACACACACACACACACACACACACACACACACACACACACACACACACACACACTCAGCTCAGAAGCTTCCCTCTTGTGACTATTCTATAGGTATACAACCCTGATAAAAGAAAGCACATTAACACTTTATTTTACAGGTCAGTTTAGTCTTAATACTTTCCTTGGAGGTTCCTGGAGAGAGTTTGTGATTTAGCACTAATTCTACTTAAAGTACAGACTGTGTTTAATTGATAAACTACCAAATAATCTATTCTAATTAAATGATAAGCTAGTGTAAACCTCATCTTTCCTCTGGAAACAACTGCTTTGAAACTCAAGACAAAACCAACAGTGTTGAACCTTTGTCTCTATTTACCCTACAATTTGTACCAAATTAAATATTTCTGGGATTTCTGGGAAGGTTTTGAGGAAATAAAGCACCTGTAAAATGAAGTGTTGCCAAATGTGCCACATGCCTGTACCATCAATGATAACAATGCTATTCTGTTAGGAGTCTGGAGTCAGTAGCTATTCTTTTTTTTTTACATTTTTCAGACAACAAAGTATTGATACAGTACAATTGCAGACAGAGCTGTCCCTCTATAACTTCCTCTTCATTTTACAGTTTAATTTACATGGAAATGAATGTCTGTCCTGTTACCTCTCCAGTGTAAGATGGATGCAGTATGAAAGTACAACTGTTGAGAGTTGAGAATACATCCTACAAATGTAAATCATAATGTAGCTATTGTTCAGTACATACACATTCTGAATGAAAGTGAATCTTATTAGAATAATAGTGATGGCATGTCCAAAAACAACAGACTGCTTGTAAACACACACAAATCTCTTTTTTTGTTCTAGCTTACCTCAAAAAAACAAATATAGTACCACAGGAATGTTGTAAATCCCACTAACAGCATGGAAATGCTCAAAGCCTTGTTACAAATAATCACATTTTCAACTGTTACATTCAACTCAAATGTTGCTTTTGAACTGCCCTTCAGATTTGAAGCAGCATTTTCAGAGACTCCTTCAACATGATTGAATAGCTATGGAAAATTGTGATCGATTATCAGTACCTGTGTATTTATTGTCGATTGTGTTTAAATTACAGTGCGAGTTTTCCATCCCCTCTCCTACATCTTGTTCAGTGATGTTTCAGTTCTAGCTGCCATAAATAGTCATGCATGTTGAAGGCTCGTCTCTGTTGCCGACCACCTTGAGAGGATGTGCTGAAGCACCTTCACGGAGGAGGACTTTCTGCCTCTGACTGATAAGCGCCACTTCTCCGCCTACCTGTGCTTCTCTCTAAGTTCACTGGACTGCGAGCGTTGCTGCTAACGTCGACCTCTTCCTGTACCAAACCTGAGAAATGATACAGAAACCGAAATACGCACCATCATTAGACAACACCACAGCACTTTGCTTTTGTAAAAAATAGACACCACACTGCGTCCTTTTCTGTTTGTCTCCACTGTCTGACAGTACACAGAGCAGCCAAGTAGGCGTGGAGCTGAAACAGACTGCTCAGTGAGAGTCATCCACCTGCCGTTTTTATTTAAGGCAGGGTGTCCACACAGCAGTGAGCTGAGTCACAGCACCTTCAGCACATCACACGGTGGTCTCATACTCCATCACTTCTTTGGGTGTGCCCAGACAGCGGTACTGAATCCTTGGCGTGACCGGGGCAGTGCTTTCGAGCACCAGGATGGTTTTACGCAGCCGGCGGTCAATGAAGTGAGCGTCCCAGGCGGGGTACTTCTTCCTGGGCAGGTCTATTCGGATGACAGGCCCCTCTGTCCTGGGTGTGAGGTTAGGCACTGGGGCCTGGGTTCCCCGAGGTGGTCGTACTTGAAACACGTCTCCATCCACCCCAGACGCCTGCTCTCTGTCAGAGCCTTTAGTTCTCTGAAGGGTCCTGGGGGGACTGCTCACCAGGTCAGGGGGCACGCTGGAAACTGGGGAGGCCAGTGACTCCACAGGCACCTCCTTCTCCACAATATAACCCCACCCAGAGACTGGGCCATCAGGGTGCAGCAGACAGTAATACACAAACATGTAGAAGGTGCCCAGAGCGTAGCTGCTGGCCACCACGCACACCATGATGACAGCATAGAAGTCTGAGGTACGGGGGCCGCGGTACAGGTACCAGGCAGTGGTGAGCGCCACATTCTCAACAAACACAGTCAGGCTGTAGATGAGCATCCTGCAGCGAGTGCGCCCCTCTCTCACACTGAACCAGCAGAAAACGTACACAATGCCCACCATCATGTTATAGATGATCTCCTCCCATTTGGACATACAGAAGTCTGTTTCGCCTTGAATGATCCAAAACGTCATGATGCACCAGTGGGCCACGATGAAGATGCCAAAGTAAAGCTGGAACACAGAGGCAAACAGGGCGAAAGCCAGAGTGCGGGCCCCGATGGTGAACAGGTGCCACAGAATCTGAACTATGACGGCCTTGTAGGTCATGGGTAGCTTATCGTCTCGGGAGTCCCTCAGGACCTTCTGATAGGAGGCGATCATCCAGGCGAGGGACATCAATGAGGCAGAAGCCGAAAGCCCTGGGGAGACCGAGGGGAGGGGTGGTGGGAAGAGAGAGATTGAGCAATATGATGGAAATGGCTCTTAGCATTTAGCACAGCAAGAACATACATTTCTCTGCTCTGTGGTGGGTCAGATTGAGACGAGCACAAGTGACTCGTCATGCACAGCGTGGGCTGCAGACGTGTGACTGACTGATGTGGTGACTGGTCATTTTGGGGGCACTCACCCTGAAGGGGCAGCACCTGACTGGCCTGGATCATGATGCTGAGCTGCAGCACCAGCTGGGGGGCGCTCTTCAGGAAGGACTCGAGTAGACGCAGCATGCTGATATCCGCACTCTCAAACATCATGCGCCAGTAGTAGTGACGGCGCTCGGGGTCCCTGTGCCAGCGGCTCTGCACGCCCAAATACAGGGCGTGGACATACCTGTGTATCAGAGGCAGACACAAGTCAGACACATTCATGGGTGCGTCAAGGTTTGTTGGAAAAAGTGATATCGAACAGAATTTGAGAGCTTAATACTGTGCTTCGAAAACTTTTAGACATCAAACACCGACTCTCAGAAGTCACAACTCATTATTCCAAACTCTTCCAAAGGAAGCTGTCAGTAGTTCTTTCCAAAAGAAAAAACTGGTTGCTTGCTCCTCTAGGATTTAGATCAGACTGAAACTCTACTAAGCAGTTCTGTGGTTTTAATTTTAGTCAGGCATCGGAGGGGATGAATGTAGAGCTTGTCTGCAATCTCTCTTCAAATAAAATCAGTCAGAGACGCTGCAGAGAGAAAAGAAATCCAAATAAATGCTCTCAATCCAGTCTTCAAACTGAAGGTTAAGAGGAAAAAACAGAGCTCTCTGTAAATCCCTTGTTGAATTCCTGAGCTTTGCTGATATGCAGTCTCCCCCCTCCCCCTCTGAAATTGTTCTATGATGACCTTGTATAACACAGATAATTTTGTAGACACACAGGTTCACGCAATGCGCAAACTTATCTCATGACATTTATGTGTACCATGCAAATATGCAACGTGTAAATCATTACCTTTATCATTACACAGCAGCTAAGTGTTTGAAAAAGACTGGTTGGTTGCCACGGAGGACTGAAGCTATAAATGTCTCAGTAATTGCCTCAGGTAGATGGGTCAGAAGAGCCCTATGTGTCAACAAGCCCAGTGAACCGCAGGGGAGTTTTTGAAACCCTTTTTTGTTCTGGTTCCTGCTACACAAAGCGCGCCTTGGGATGCAACACACTCGGGAAATAGAGAGTAGTAATGAGGGTCAAAGACTCAGCCGCACACACACACACACAACCGTACACTGTGACGGTAACATAAACCCCATATCCCATCTCTTGTGCGCAGACATTTAATTCTGGTTGCCGGCCCAAACTGACCCCGGGTTCACCTGACTAACCGTGTATCAGTGACGGATCATTCCTGAGTTAACAGCTGAGGGTAAAACACACAGTGGTAATCCTCTTAATGTGCAGACACGCTGGTCTGAGAGCAGCGGCGATGAACGGGACACACACACACACACAACAGCTTTAATGGCATTACCGGTAATTCTGTGCCGCCACAATGTTTTAATGTGCTCCTGGACACACTCACACACACATAGAAGTCTCCAGGAGGAAATGAGGAATCAATATATATTACCCATAGGGCTGTCTAAGGAGGAAGGAAGAGAGAGGCCACAAAGGTAGACACAGACAGAAGCCCACATATAAATCAAACTACTGATATGCATCCGATTTCTTCATTACACATGATTTGTCTTTCTATAACATCCCAGGTGTGTGTATAAAATATATCCTGCCTTTGAATATCAGCACGTTTCTCTGTCTAACCCTCTTCCCCACCAGGGTTCAGCTCAAGGCTTCCCTCTGACAGTTCAAGCCTGTCAAAAGCGATCAGAGCGCCGGAGGCTTGACTGCCTCGCCATCTCTGACTGAGTAGCTGACCTACAGACCTACTAGCATTGACGTGAGAGCAATGCCAAAGTGTACACCCATTTGTTTTTAGTCTCAGGGCATGCCTGGTAATTAAACATGTTCGGGGCTCAGCTGAGAGAAGCGGACTTGAAAATGTGAGAACTGCTGGGAGATTTGAGAATATGGATTTTACAAACATAAGAGGCGACTCAAGCAAAGAAAACCCTCAGTGATAAGGAGGCGGACACACGTATCACTGCAAAGACGAAGCAACTCTTATGACATTTATGACTGGATTCATTTCCTTCAGCAGTCCCTTTCTCTGCAAAAGACAAAGGGATTATTACGTGTTTCTATATAAGGCGATTGGTGTGGATAAGTTGACGATTTTCCCGGGAGATGATTGACCTACAAGCCGTCGGAAGTGGGGGGTGAGTGGGTGGAGTCTGAGGTGGGTGGAGTCTCATTTCCCCTTTCCAAGATGGGGAGAAACGTCAAACAACACAAAAGGACATTCAGGCATTTCGGGCACAGACCTCCCTTAATTATTGCGTTTCATAAGCGTTTAGCAGCAGGGAGGGATGCATGTGCGCGCGCGCCCACACAAAGGCAGAGGCACAATGTGTGTGTGTGTGTGTGTGTGTGTGTGTGTGTGTGTGCGTGTGTGTGTGTGCGTGTGTGGTCGGTCCCCCCCCCCTCTCCCTCCCTCCCTCCCTCTCTCTCTCCTCACATTATTCAGACTTACCTCCAGACCTGTGCCAGCTGAAAGATGTGAATGATGGCCTGGAAGAGCCACATGAAGACCCTGCAGCAGCCCCGGGCTCCTCCCCCGGTGCCCGGCCCAGGCAGCACCCCGGCCGCGGCAGTGCGGCCAGCGCCCCGCTCGCCGCTGTCCTTGGTGCTGATGTCGCTCTCCTCCGCTCCCGACGCCGCCGCCGCCACCACGGCGGCCGCAGCCGTGCCGCTCTCGACGGTCTCCGAGAAATCGTAGGCGAACCATCGGAAGCTCAGCACTTGCACGACCACGGACGGGACTATCACAAAGACCAGCGTCAGCGCAAAGCACCAGTAGTCCCTCCTTAGGTAGTAGTCCGCGGCCAGCCACAGGTCTGAGGCCCCGTCCGAGAAGAAGACCAAAAGGGCGCACAGCGTCCAGCAGCAGTCCGGGAGGGAGTAGCGCTGCTCGGAGGGAGGGCGCTGGGGAAGCCGCGGGTCCGACCTGGAAGGACACTCGGGTGGGATTTCGTTTCGTAGAGAGACGGGTGCACCATCAGATTTCGCGGCCATGTTTGTTGTAGGGAAGAGAGTGAGTAAGAGATGGGAAAATGATGGAAGGGGGGAGGGGGGTCGCGTATAGCCTGTCGGTCTGCATGCAGGCGTGTGGGAGCGAGAGGGAGGGGACAGGAGGCGGGGAGGAGGGGAGGAGGGCCCGGGTAGGTGAGAGGGACGGAGTCACCGCCGCTCGTCAATCAGCGGCGATAATGTAGAATAAGGACTTTAATCGCGACCACATCAAAGCTGCAGGTCTGTTCCGGTGACTGCAGAAGGGCGACGTCTCTGCATTAAAGGAGGCTTGGATTGTTCGGTAACAGCTGGAGGTTATTATCGTTCATATAATCCTGCACAGGTAGCACGAGCTCCACGGACACAGCTGGACCAGCTGGACCAGCTGGACCAGCATGGCCCCTTTCAGTAATTCAGATTCAGAAAGCACCTTGATTGTGGCCAGTGGTCATGTACATAAGTAAACGTGCCAGTACAGATGTTTAAAAATACTACAAGGAAACTGCCTGCATGTAAGTGGAAAGTACAGAAGTGTTACCAGCAAAATGCACTAAAAGTATCAAAAAAGTAAAAGCAGAGAAATGGCTTCCGTGATTAATAAATTATACTATTTGACTTTATTAGATTCTGCTGCAACAATATGATGGTGTAAGTTGGGTTAGTTGTAGATGGTTAATGGGTGGGAACACAGAAAAAAATCCCAAAAGCTGAGATACACAAACTTGTAATTTATTGTTGTTAATACTTGCTTTTTTTGTGAAATATTGGATACTTTTACTTATTTGAGCCTCAAACTGTTATTTATAAGAAACCACCTGAGAAGTTCAGAAGGGAAATCTCGCTTTGGTGGAGCTGAAGACCATCTGAAACATGACAGCTGTTGGGAACTACTGCTTCCATCTTTAACAATACTTTGCATCTTATGAACATATATTTTAGTGTAAATTTACTTTGTGACATTTTATCAATCGACATCCTATATAAATAAACTTTAAATACTACTTCAGAATTGGAATTACCAGTATTTCTTTCACAGCATAGTTGCAATCATTACATGTCTATAGATGTCACATTTGCACCGGAGTGCTCTGGTGAAAAACTCTGTATACAGCCAGTCATGTGATCATGAGGATATATTTGCAGGTAAGCATTGTGACACCTCAACGAGGCCAGAGTCAGAGTCTCACCATCACACTGAGGCGGAGCGGCTGAATGAGCCTCTGCTGCTTCCACTTGCCAGAGTTCACCATCTGATCAGTTTCTATTGCGACTTTTAATGGCCTCTGCAGTCGAGCTTCTCCTTTCTCTGCTGCAGGTCAGCTGAGTGGCCTCTTGTGTCTACGCTGGCACTTCTGCCAACAGGAAAGACTACAGTTACACTTTTAGCTTGTTGAGGCTCTCGGAGGAACCGATTCTCTCACTATTGACACAGACCTTTATAAATACATTAGCAACTTCAGCTATTGTCTGTTGTGGAGGAAAAACCATTAAAAGGGGAGTTTAGATTTAGCACCGCAAAAAAAAAAAGCAAATATCTAAAATTATATTTCATAGTTATTAAAACAATAACATTTAACAACGCTATCAACCGAGAAAAAAACAAGACCAAAAATAATGAAAATGTACTAAAATTTAATCATTCATTAAAGCTGGAAAATCATCTGTGACAGCAATATTAGAGTTGGTTTAGTACAATATATTTTCAGCCTCAAGACACAAATCAGAACAAACCATTTTCTCCCATCAGCCTATAAAATACTAAATTCCTTAGCTTTATTATGCAAAAATGGAAGTAGAATATATTATGGAAATATGAAAGGCTTGCAGCTTTCAATATAAAACAAAGTCACTTAGGAATGATGTTATCTCATCAATACACATCCTTGTAAGTAAGAGCGAGTAACTTATGGACAGTGATGCATCTTTGTTGACAGTTAGTGCAGAAATGTATGAGACGGCCAACATTTCACATGGTTTTTTTGCAAACGTATTGTCACAATATGCCAAAGATTGGTGTTAACTTTTGATAAAACATTTTAATTCCCATATATGGATTTAAACCCACGGCCTCTTCTTTTACAGAAGAAGAAAAACACCTTGGAGAAGAAAACAAAAAAACAAAAACAAGAGTTGGCATCAGGCTGACAATACAAAAAAAATAAAAAATAAAAAATAAAGATAAAGGTGGATTTCTTTGCCAATAAAAAGCAGAGAAGAGGATCTTGAGAGTATGTGCCGTCTCCTGCCATTCTGCGAGTGGTGAAGTATCTCTGTCGGCCTTTTTCAAAATGCTCTGGAGAGGACTTGGAATGCTGGCACGATCCAAATCAATACAAGAAAAAAATAATGTCAGTACATATTAAACATTGTAGGACCTGGGCTGTTTGCAGAGAAAGAGGAGGCTCAGTTTAGACAACTTTCTGGTTGGAGATGAGGCAGGAACGGTCTGAGCTCCAGCTGAACCATTCCTTCAGGTTTAGAAAGAGACATGTTGGTGTGGCAGTAAGTCAGAGTGCTGTTGGCCCGAGTTTAACAGTTTTTGCTGCAGCTTGCTAAAATAAAAAGCAAATTTTTACGGCCCAGTTTTGCAGCCTTGCTAGAAAATTAAATGAATATTCTAAAATTAAAGACGGGAGGGAAAAACAAATTCTCAACATGTGAGGGACCTTAGGAAACTGTCTTGTGGGCCAGATGTTTAAGACGGAATCTGTTTTGAGAGTTTAACCCAGTGACATAAAGGCTTTTATTTACTTCCCAGTGGTGTGAATAAACAAAAGCTAAACTAAAACGACAATCACTTTGGAAGATCCCCACGAGGACTGTGGATTTTGTCTCCCCATCACTTAGCAGTGCATTATTTAGAGCTTTCTTAATGGTCAGTATGACCGGGAGGAATGACTACAGCAAGTACAACCTGTTTCGATGTTCATAAGGGCACCTGAATGTTGTTTTAAGACATACTTGAAGAATAGTAAACCTATATCCTTTGGCAAAGCAGATTCTGAGATTTGAAACTTGGTAATCCATTACAGGGAGCAGCACGTCTGCTTGTGTTGATGTCAGAGTTGCATATTCGTGGTGTTCCAAGGCAGTGTAGCTTCATTTCAAAAGTCAGTACGGCACGATATTCACTGTGATGGACTACATATTTCAACTAAACTTCAAGCCTCCAGAGGTTCATTGCAATATCAACGTGAGAAGAGTGTAAACCAGTGATTTACACTCACACACAAAGAAATTAATATAAAATCACTGTAAAGTTTAGTACATAACAGTGAATTATTTGTAGATTTGTAGGCCACATTAACATACCAGCGTTAAAGTACAATTACAATGCTTCAACAACAGGTGGCGCCAAAAGATTCATGAAAGATTTACAACTTGATAGATTTACAGAAAACATTATAAACCACCTTTAATCAAATAAAAAAAATTGAAGCCTTAAAATGCATTTTCACACATTTAGGTTTCTGTAACTTGGTTCCAGGTTTCTCTTAAAAACAATCTTCCTTTCATCAGTACACATCACAACAGAGGGTGGTATAAGTGATTGGCAAAAAAGGACTAAAGATGGCAATCATTTATTCAGTTTGCACCTACAGAAATGCTTTATGAGTCATCTTTCTTTCAAAGACATTCACTCAGTTTATCCTGTTACTGTAACACAATACATGCATGCGAGCCATCAGAATTTACAAAATAACTAATAATTATTCCAAAAAAACTAAATGTTCAGTGACAATCCAGAGCTCAGTGAGCAGTGGGAGCCCTGCACAAAGTCTGGAATAAATTGTTCTTTCAACACCCACTCACCTGGCCTGGAGCTACCGTGGGAGGGCTTTTTAGAGCAGTGTGCAACTTGACTTCTTTTTTGTCTTCTTCTTTTCCATCGGCGTTTTTCTGTTGATCTGTCGCACCAGATCATAGAAAATCTACAAAAGAGGAAGAGAAATGCATCAGCAAAGAACACAGAACTAAGATCTTGCAGTGAAAAGTCATTTTATCAGAAAATGGAAGTGAGTATGTTACGGGAAATATGGAGGCTTCTAGCTCTCAATATAACAGACATTTAGGGAAGTTGTCATCAATTCACACTTGTAACTAGGAGCACGTATTTCATGTAATATTGCATTTTCCTTGGCACTGTTAAAGTAGAAATACGAGCAGCCATAAAGATGCAACAATTAGTTGATTAATTGAGATGAGTGATCAAAAGAAAATTCTGATTTGTCAATTGTGATGGGCTTTTCAACATTTTCTGATGAGAAAAAAAACAAAAAGGATTGTCAACAATGAAAAAGCTAGCAGTTACTTTATTGGGAGGCCTCGGCTACTATCTCTCTCCCCACCTGTTCTCTGGCTCACTTTACACCAACTTTGGGTCAATCAGAACTACACCCAGATACCTGGACGTTAAGGACTTATACACCTCTGACTGTTCAACACCAACTGATATCTGGTGTAAAGTGCACCTGGTGCAAGTGAGTGAGAGTGTGTTTCATCATTTTCAGTGCTAGTTTGCTAATCGTTTGCTTTAGGTTGTGTTTACTAAGTTAATAAAGTTCATGCTCAGGTTCGACTCACTGTGTGGCCACATATTAGCAGCAAACAAAGACATATGTGTGTGGTTCTGATCAATCACCTGCAGTGGGTTCCTATTTAAGAGAACGTCACATAGGAATAGCAGGAAAGTTACACCTTCATACCTATGCCATACATGCGGTATGTAGTATAGTAGTAGTGGATCTTACCTCATTAACATTGATCTTTGATTTAGCTGAAGTCTCTAAAAAGGCACAGTTGCTCCACTGACGGGCCAGGTTCTGACCCTGCTCCTTGCCAACCACACGCTCATCCTCCAGGTCACATTTGTTTCCCACCAGGATCATGGGAACCTGATTGATTAAAGGAAATGCAAAAGTAAGATATTGCTTTGACATTTTTAAAAGCACAACACAAGGTTTTCATCCTCTGGTACTGGTTTCTAATCTTTTAAACAGGAGATGCACATATTGACCAGCAAAATGCTTTAGCAAAGTGAGACCTTAACCAAGAAACACAGACCAATCAGGAAACCTGCTATGAATAAATAAAGCACACCGAGCATGCTGTATATCCCTCTCTGTAAGTCAAGAGATGAAGAGACCAAAACTGAAGGTGGCAGATAGCATCTAACAGCAGCTCTGATATTTCCACCCTGTAGCAAAGTTCCTGCCCCCCCTTTGCTCTGCCATCTCTCCCCCACAGAGCCGACTCTAATGAGGGAGTGATGAGCCTGAGAGGCGACACAGGCAGACAATACAGAGAAACACCAAAGGTTATCACAGAAGAGAAACTTTCCAGACTGAGGAGGCGGCCTTATAGAATTACAAGAGCTGTGATGTAGATAAAAATACTGCCACAAAAGAAAACAAAACATTTTAATATGGACACACACTGTATAATGTACTATATTGTTGCTGTCTGATGAAAGCCACATACATACATATATTACATTAAGTGAAGGATTGGGTTTTCCTATATTTAAGTTATAAATGTACATATTTTATACCGACGTTATGTCTTTTTCTTGCATTTGTGACGGTGTGGACGTCACAAAATAGATGACATTGGAATCAACTTGACAAAATCAAAAGGTGACTTTCAACTCGACTTGGACTTAATACCAATGACTTTGAAAATATCTGATATTGGTGAAGCACATAATGTCTTGTTTAGGACTTGACTGTCTTGACTTGAGTGCAAAAACTTGACTAAATTACAACATTTTAGAAGAATATAACACTCACCTCCTCAGTGTCCTTTACTCGCAGGATCTGTTCCCGGAGGTCCTGTAGGTCGTTGAATGTGGACTGAGCTGTAATGGAGTACACCAAAGCAAAACCTTGGCCATTCTTCATGTACAGGTCCCTCATAGCTGTGAACTGTTCCTATAGCAACAATAACAGGGGGGAGAAGCCATCAGCAGCCCGTTTGCATTTATCTTGTAGAGACCCTTCTGCCCGACACCTGTGCCTGGCTCGACTTACTGTTCCAGCCGTGTCCAGGATTTCAAGCATACATTGCTGCCCATCGACCTCGACTTGCTGTTGGAGAGGTAGGTACATGGAGGGATTAACAAACAGCCAATCATTGATTTGCTTTGACAAAGTTCAGGAGGACAAATGACATGTGCGAAGTGATTTCCTGAACTTACCTTTCTGTAGGAGTCTTCTATTGTGGGGTCATACTTCTCCACAAAAATGCCTTGTACAAATTGGACTGTCTGAAATGGACAAATGAAGCAAAAGAAAATAAATAAATCAAGACAAAATATAATTTCTAATGAAAAACTGGCACACTCATCAATTATGTCTTTTTATTCTTTGTACTGACTAGGAGCCAGTTTCATGTTTTACCAAGGATCATTTATATTCTTGAAGCTGTCGAGCAAAAGATTTATTCTTGCCTCCTACTCTCCCTTGTGTACCACAATGCGTTTTTGTAGCACTAAAGAAAATATATATTTCTCTTGTATATAACAGTTGGCCTACTCATTTTAAATGGCATAATCATGTCAATAACATTTGACTATAAAACTATAATAAAAATATAGACTCAGCTGTCGCCAGCTATGGCAGCAGCCGTGACTTACCAGTGCTGATTTTCCCACGCCTCCTGATCCCAGCACCACTAGCTTGTACTCGCGCATGGTGGGCAACTTCACTGGACAGTGCAAGGGTCTGTCAAAGGCCAGAGAACCAATGAGAAAGAGAAACAGAGGATCTTGGTGTAATTTTCAGCTACAAAAAAAAACAACTGAGCTAACTAAATCTAAACAAGCTTGAACATTTTCCAAATTATGTTGTGCCAAGAAAAATCTCATTTTAATAACCTGACTGAAATTAATTCATGCCACAGCCATAATTAAACTACTACAATAATTTGAATCGAGGTGTTAATAGAAAAATCTTACTGTAAAATCTCTAACAGTGCTTTTAAACACTAACAAGAAAATTCTACTTGCAGCTAAAAGACCTTTTTGCAGACCAAAATCAGAAACTTCTCTCACGACCTGCAGTAACTGAAGTAGTGAAGCCATCAACTAAGCTGATGTCAGTGTGAACACCCCGACAGCAAAGCATCCGCAACAATGAAAAATCACATTACATCAGCAGATTCAAATGCTGCTCCGCTGCCAAAAAATTTGCTCTCTTTCCCACCCACTACCAGGGGACTTCAGCTGTCATGACAATAGGGGAGTTGCCTTGAAAAGTTTATTTATATTTTGTTTTTTAAAATCAAGAAGTTGCTGACGGAAATAAGACTGGCTCTTTAAGTCCAGACATTCAGGCCAGTGTTTCATCCAGTAGTAGCACTGGCAAAATAATTAAGTGCCTCTACAAGATGTAAAGTCAAACCATGGACTTGCAATACAAAACTGCAATACATCCTTAAATGGCAGTGCGGTCAGTAGGTACGAGATTCAGTGCTGCAAATAACTTCATCTCATTAGAATATGGAAGAGAAAGGCCACGGAGAATGACCTTATCAACTCCATCAGCCTGACACAGTTTAGACAGCATACGTAGCCTAGAAAGACGAACTGCCACAAACAGACATGAAAATGTTTAGGGTTTAGGGTTTTTGTTAAAACACAGATACATACAGGCCTTTATTCTGTGGTGTCATTTTCCACCACAATTTTAATTAATTTGTGGGGGTTTTCTTGTGAATGTTGAAAAAATGTGACTGAACGCTGGGACAATCACCACCTCACACTGATTCAGAGAAAACTTGAGTAGATCTGCCTAATTTGCTGTGTATCTTAAGATAGATTTGACTGTATGGGGATGTGAAATTTGGAGGTGCTGTAGTCTAAATATCAAAAGACGTTCAGAGATAATGAGTGTCAACACAAAAAAACATCTGGGGCAGCCAATAAACGCATAACAAAAGAGTTCACGAACACAATGTGCTTTCGAGGCGCAACATTTTAAATGCTGTTCTGAAATGCAAATGTAATCTTAATTTGATGTACAAATGTCAAAGAGGGGGTGATGCACAGTAAAATCTCATTTAAGAACCTCTTTGAATCTACTCGGCGTACGAGGTCTGTGGGACATTTGTGAAATGTTGAGAGAAACAATACAAAAACCACTCTGTCACACTCGACCGGCATTTGCAATTCTAACTACGAAGTATGAAGCACCACCAGAAACCCACAGTGAGAGGCAGGAACATGAGGCACTCTACAAAGAGCCATTGTAATGACCCTCCTCTACTCAAGTACGCCATACAAATAGAAAATGGAGATCAGAGGGTGCATGCATGACCACGACACTGAAATCATTACCAGGGCGAAGAGGGTGCATCTAAGGGTGACGCCAACATATGCCTGATGCATTTGTTAGTCTAAAAATTTACGCAGAAGCAAATCACTCTGTTTGAAATGTAAATGTACAAGGGTGTCACAAAACCTGCCTCAAAGCATTGACATCAGATAAGAAACCCAAGCTTTCCCCTGATTAGATATGAGCCGGGACTCATTTCACATATCAAGCACTTGAGCTGACAACCTTCACCAATCCCACTCGTGAATTTTTGGTAACTTTACTGATAAGAGTGCCTCCTCGTTGGGAGGTGGCAATGCCAACAGCTAATGAACATTTTATCCCATGCTAACGAACAAGAAGTAAAATGTAAACCGCTCCCAAAATGTACAAATGAACAAAGACTTAAAGGAAAGTGTGCTTTGCACGAAATCTGTACCGCGTAGCAAAAAACACACATTCATGTGATTAAAACAGTTTAACCTACTGTGTACACGGCTGCTGCAGATGACAACTCCCTCTACATCTGGGGAGGAGGGAGGGGGGGCCGGCAGATCCTCACATACACTGATGTCAGTGGGCAGGTGCTCAGTGTCAGTTGGGAGCCAGAAAGCTAGGCTACACCAAACCGTTCAGGCAGGAAACTGGCCCTAAATTAGACCAAACATTGAAGTGTTTACATTCAGATCAGCACCACATTACTGGTCTCGGTAAAACTGGGTTAACTTACTACACAACTCAACGTTTTGCGCGTCTATTAAGAAAACAAACACAAATAAGAATGTGAGAAAAACAATTTTAAAAGAGGCTAATTCGACACCACTGGGAAAGCAGGCAGTTAGAGGAATTACTAAAATCATCTGTTGTGCATCGTGCAATCAAACGGTGCCTCGATGGTGCGTTTGAGGGATGACTTCCTGTTACCACTTTAGGTGCCGTGGGTCTACTTTAAGGAGTCAGGAGCCGAGTTGTCACATGTTACATAACAAACAAGTTATTCCTCGACACACCTGTTGCTGATCAACAAGCGGAGCGGTGAAACAAAGAGTCCGTCCAAAATTGTCTAATTGGGCAACTCAAGCAAGTCTTCAGCGCAACGTAACATACAGATATTTTACATATCGTCGCGTGTGTCAGAGGCAGAAAGGGGGCAAATGGATGTCAACTCATGATGACGCCCTCTGATAAAACTTTTCAAAAGTACATACGGTGACTTCAGATGTACAACGAGCGGTCGGTGTTTAATACAGTACACCTAAATCAACTTACTACACCTAAATCAACTTACTTTCGTGACAACTTGCAGCGTAGTTGGTTTCGAAAGGAAGGGTGTGGCTATTAAGTTTCCCAACGCAACGGACGGTTGCACCGTTTTAAAGTGACCGGTCAAAGTCGGTGAGATCAACGGGGTCCGCGTAACTTAAATGTGACTGCGGCGTCAGGTTTGAGACGCCGGCAAGTAGCTGGATTAACGACAACTCAAATGTTAGCATCCGGCTAGCAACGTTTGGCGACTGCTAGCTGACGTTATTCGCTGCCAGCCTGGAGGAGACGCAGCGAGCTCCGCGGCACAGAGCGCTGTTGGGTAACGTCGGCTCGGCAGAGAGGACGAAGACAAAGCTGAGCTCACAGCTTGCTGTTAGCTCGTGTCTGACAAACACTACACCCCATTTTAACTGTTTAGCCAACACCGGGGGGCGGCGGCGGCGGCGGCGGGGGCTAATAAGTTAGTTAGCCTAGTTGGCTGAACTCTCAAATCTCGTTTTGTGTTTTAATCCAATGTTTGAGATTCGAGTCCCCGGCTGCGTTCGCGTGTTGACTAACCACCACATAACGCGCACGGGACACAGTCGGACATTTGTGTCGGCATCTCGTTAGTTAGTCATTAGATGGCGTTAGCTACTCAGTCCGGTCCTCTGGGTTAGCTTGCGAGCTAAGCTATCTCGCTCGCACGAATACTTTCGCTACAGTGGAGCCAGGAGACCGTTTAGTGTCTCAACAGAGACGAACACGTTTTAAGGTACTAATGGTTAGACTAACGACACCACAAGGTGGATAATTACCTATGAAATTGCTAATTTGACACCGGGGTAAAGCTTCCCAAGACACTTACCGTGTTCCGCTATGTGTGCGCTAAATCACACTGAGTGAATGTACGGAAGGGTCGGGACTGCGGCTAGTGATTGGACCAGGATCAGCCAATCACAGCTGCCCAGGTTAAGGCACAATTTAAAACTGTGCAGTTCAAACACACTTTTATTCTCTTCTCTTTTACTCTCAGCTCATCCAGCGCTGCCATCAACAGTGTGGGCTACTTTCCTCTGTTGTTTGCAAGGAAGATCACATTACATATACTGCCAAAGTCAAAATATGAATGTGGTGCAATGTAACAAATAAGGTGACATGTATTTATGCAGAACTTTTCAAAACACATTTATGAAGTGCTTTACCTGGTTGGACCAGGAATGAAACAGTTCAGGACGGTTTCACTGTTTCACTGAGGCAAATAAAAACATACAGAAATAAAATGGGATAGAATACCCAACAATAAGATAAAAACAGCAATGAGAAAAATAAAAAAAACACATAAGACATGTTGGAAATAAGACGTACGTGTGCTATCATTAATAAAATGCTTTCTTAAAAGATACTGTTTGAGAGGCAATTTATAACATGCATTTACTCACGTAATGTATTTGTAGTTTACTTGATAATTTTCAATTGATGCCATATTATACTTCCATTCAGAGTACTTTTGCTATGCATTAAACTAGCAGTGGTGGAAGAGGAAATATTCAAAGTCTTTACTTAAGTAAAAAAAGCAATAATACGCTGTTTAAATACTCCACTACAAGTTAAAGTCCTGCATTCATGCAGGTGATGGAGCTGAACTCTCTGATCTTCATTTCTCTTTGTGTTGATCAGTGCTGAAGATGGCTCAGAGGTAAAGTCTCAGCTTGGAGATCCGGCGACGTGGTTTCGAATCCCGACGGAAGCAACAAGGTTGGAGCAGGGTTTTTGGAGCATGACAAAGTTATAAGAGATGAAGAAGATTTCAAGGTCAGCTCCATTCATTTTTAATGGGACCAAACATTTGCAAAATGCTTATTATTTTAAAATGTTTAAAGATTATAAATGTGAAAAATTCAAGCATAAATGTCCTGAAAGAGCTGAACACTTTGATAGTTGAATGGTTTCTGTAGCTAAAAGTATGAAGGAGTTGTAAAGTTGCAAAAAACGTACAGAAGAATAAGAAGTAGCGTGAATAATAAAGAACAAGAGTGTATAACACTAATTACATCCTCACAGAGCTGTAGTCTCCTAGTGTTGTCTGTTTGTTTGGTCAGCTAACATTTCTGTTTAACCCCTATAGATGTGTCACATTATTGGCATTAAATATTTCCTTTAGTTGATCATCGACTTAATATTTACATATGTCCTCTGTTATTGTGTGTCTGCAGAGTCTCTGTGCCTGTTGGCGCCACAAAGGCCCACATGAACTAGCGAGACACCCAGTTGATCACGGCCCAGTGACTGAGTGGATTAGATGAGTAGCTCTTACTGCATATCTTCCTCGTTACACTGGCTAAATATGGAGTTCATGACAAGCTCTGCCTCCTCAGATGACTTATGACTGCAAATATCACTTGATGCACTGTTTACTGGGGGAGAGTGTTGCCATGTTACTCTAACAAAAGGTTCCTGCCCGCCTTCAAAACAAACAAATTAAAGAGTTAGTACCACAGTCATCGTCATAAACTACAGATACGGCAGCCTTAGAATAATATTGTGAGTAAAGAAATATATATAGTATCGTCCCAGAAACAGCCCTCATGACATTCGACCTCATCATACTAACTGCAGATTACCTTACAAAGGTGTGTGTGAGTTCAATGCAACTCTGGTGACGCAGCTTCAGGCCAGAACTTGTCAAATAAACGACTTAAGTCCAACATTGAGGTACTTGTACTTCAAAACATACAAGTAGCTTTTAACATATGATAGTCCTTTACTATTAAATTAAACAAAAGTTTATATAAAGTACCTACAATTTGCTACATATTAACAAATTATAACATAAAGTAAAATTATTAATGTATTATTCATAATAACATTTTGAAGGAGTGTCTGCATAGTAAATATTTTTACTTTGATCCTTTACTTGGACTTTACTTACTTTTAATGGAGTACTGTTATTTCTAAGGACCTACATACATCTTCAACAACAGAAGTTACTTACAGTAAATGATATGAGATAACAATTGGCTGTAAAATTACAGTTGTAATATCCTTACAGCTGTAGCCACTTCCTGAGAGTCGACCTATTGCACCAAATCAGTAACAAGATATTTCAGATCCAGTTTTAAGTCATTCATTTTAATTCAGTATTCAGAGTGTAATGAAATTAATTCTAATTCATTGAATTAATTGATTGATTTAATATTTGCCACTTTTTCAGGCCCTCATGTTAAAGGCTCATATTGCTCATTATATATCACATAGTGAAATAATATCAGTTTTATCTGATTTATGCTTTCGTTATGCTGTTTGAATGGTGTCAAACAACTCATCCCTCCAGTCAGGATGTCTGCCAATCTAACTTTATTTGGCAAAATGGAACAAGAGACATCTGTAAGGAGCAGACTTTTATGTGATCTTGGTCAAAGTGAGGGTCAGTCGAGCAGAAAGCAGGTGTCTCATTGATGATTTTCTCTTTTCCTTGTTGACATCCTACAGCTGTTTTGTGAGGAGAATTTAAGGCAACACATTTTGGCCTGATGGGTTCACTCGGGACGTGTGGATAACCCTGCTTAGCCTGTTGCCTCCGCGACCCGGCCCCGGATAAGCTGTGGAAAATGGATGGATGGATGGATGGGTTCACTCGGTACGTTTTTTTCCAAAATGTGTTGCTGGAGCTGCGGGCAGCGGTGGAAAGAGTATTCCAATCTTAAAAATACTCCCGACGCAAGTAAGAAACTGCAATCAAAATCCTGTTAATGTAAAAGAAACAGAAATAGAAACATTAGCAGCAAAGGGTCACGAGATTAATCTGAGGGGTCATGAGATGATAAATGGGGAAGAAAAGACAGCTACACAGATACGTTTCTTTTTTGTCAGCTTTTTACTTTTTACCGAGCTTTACTTTATTGTGAAATATTGACTATTTCGATAATGAAGATTGTCTGTCAGCTCAAAGTCATAACTTCCCCATAATCTTTTCTTTGCTGTCTTGATCTTGCACAAAATTAACGATGGCCATTTTCATGGAGGACATATGGACCTGTCAAGGCTCCCGATTCAGTGAGAAGTAGATTAAGAGCTGACTGTCTTAGGCTATCACACTGTCAAAGTATCAAAGCTAAATTAACATTCATTCAGGCTGCACCAAGGACATACTGCTGAAATGCAAATGATATCACAATTATCTGTTTAACTTGTAAGAAAGTAAAATGGTCAGTGAATATATTGTGTGGGTCAGAGCACTGAAGACAAGCTGCTGCAGAGTAATAATGCAGGAGACTGTTGAATTGCCTTTGTATATCTAAAAGCCTCTGTGGTTTGGCAGCAGCTTCCTGTAAAGGAATTTAATTTGTCTTCACATTAGAAGCCGTAGGAGTGGTTTCATTACTCGAGATTCCCTTCCTGCTGTTAGACAAGAACATTTCCCCCAAACACAAAGACTTTACATAAAGGAAATACGTGAACTGTGAATGTAGTTTTGTATTTTTGTAACACTGGGTTTATATTTTATTTTAAATACCATGAACAAGCACTTGAATAATCACTGTTGTGCTCTGAAATAATCATTACATAATTTAAACATACTGTACATGCCATTGTTTATATTGTAAAATAAGTCAAAGAAACATCTGTTGAAGGCATTTGTTTGATTTATTTTAATCTCACCGACACGTCACTCTTTTTGTTTGTCTTGGTGTTATGTGATCTGAACTGATCTTCTGTAACAAGAAAAACTGAGACCATTAAGACAAATGCAAAAGCCACAACTAAGACCTCACTGTGAAGTAGATCGGTAGTATCTGAACAAGGGTAATAAGATGACGAGGATCCATAACACGCACGATAACACATCACTTAGACCGACAGTTATTGACACATCAATAATAATAATAATTCATAATAACAATAATAATTCTTCTAAAATCACCCTGACTGCATATGATAACCATTTTATTCTTCTGTCAGTGGCTGTCGCTGCGGCTCGACATGTTCATGGGATGCATTTCTCACTGCCATAGATGCTTTATGGTCACGCACGAATGGATCTCCTCTTAGCTTCCTCTTTATCCTTTAATTCAGTTTTGAAGAGCAGGACTAATATTTACTGTCCAACGTGGAGCATTCAGGTGGCCTGAAGTCTTAAAAAAACACATCATAAAAGCCAGCTGAGCTTTAGCTGTTGAAATATTTCTTGATTTGTATTTTAATTTGAAGTCAATTGGAAAAATAAAGACGTTTGTGAGCCTACAGTCGCCAAAAGAAGCCTGTGAACCAAGCTGTGAGTTCTACTTGTGAAAACCCAAGGAAGATTATCCAACGCGCTGAACTAAAGCCTCAAACTGCTTTTGTCAAATAAAATGTTTCACCTGTGGTGGAAGAAGTGCTCTGATCTAAAAGTCCCACAGTGAAGATTTTACCTAAACTGCCAAAAGTAAAAGTCCTTATGCAGAATGGCTCATTTCAGAATAAAATTACATTGTTGATAGATTAATGTGCACATATCACTTTAATGTTGCAACTGATAATGGCGGGGCTAGTTGTAACTTTATACATTATTTTATATACTGCCGTGTAGCTTATTTCTATAAATTTATCACATCTTATATTTTGTATTGTTCATCTGAATCTCTAAAGTGACTAAATGTATCACATAAATGTAGAAGTAACAAGCAAATTTTTCCTCTCTGAAATAAGTAGCGGAATAGAAGTATAAAGTTGCATACAATGGAATTATTGAAGTACAAGAACCTCAAAATTGTACTTTAGTACTTGAGTAATCAAACACTGGTTTTGGAGTGTTTAATATTATTGCCTTTACATTAGTCTCCGTCTATAAAACCAACAGAAAGAAAGTCTTTGCAGGGAAAAGCTACCTCTCATTTATGGTCAACACTTGGTTGCCAACAAAGATATTCAAAATAAAATTGGAAACATACACCAGATATAAATAACGCCGAATGTTAACGAGGACATCTAGTGGTTTCTTTCTCCCATGTTCAAGTGAAAGGATGAGACTTCTCCATAGAACAAAAAGGGCTTTATTCCACAATATAACATCTTCACCTACCCCCAAGTCCTTCCCACAGCATCTTCTGCCGGGTTACATGCTGTGGTGGTTCATGTCGCCAGTCCACAGCTGTAATCCACCACTCTGTGTAGCTTTCTGTACAACACGCCATCGCTAAAGCACCAACAACAATTCAGCAGAAATCAAGCCATTGAAGTCAATTCAGACAAAAATTATTGCTCAGAGAAATAAACCTATTCTACAAAAAAAAAAAAAGGGGGGGGTAATAATTATATAAAGATGCATGTACTAAACAGTGGATTTTAAAGAAAAAAAAATGTAATAGTAATTTTTTAGGGGGGATAGTGGATGACAATCTCAACTTCTGTCCCCTTAGCTCTGGTTTAACATGCAAGGAGGTTCCAGAGGTAATATTAACCCTTAATTAACCCTTTTTACTGGGTGCATCATGTTATAAGACTCCTTTGCGCCGATGTAATGGAATCCCATGCAGCACACTTCACATCCTGTGTGTTTTTTTTTTCATTAGACAACCACAAACAATCCATAAGAAGAGAGAATATATATATATATATGTAAATATATATATGTAAATATATATATGTAAATATATATATATGTGTAAAAATACAAAAAAATAACTAAACATTATATTTCTGGACAACAAGTCAAAAGAGGAGATAGCACCGTTGTTACAAAAGGGTCGGAGACAGACGGGACGGGGGGGGGGGGGGTTTAAATGAACAATGACAAATCCAGACTTGTTGCTCCAAAAAACGGACACAACACACAAAGACCAAAAAACCAC
>JAVQJF010125597.1:0-17912 GCA_036023855.1 Gadopsis marmoratus | reverse complement strand
CCCCCCCCCCACCCCCCCGACCCCCCCTGCCCACTACCGATGAATAGACGTTGAAAGGGCGAACAGAAAGAAAGGGGGCACAAGGAGAATAAAACACAGCCACACCTTTCAGCGTCTGTGCTCTTGAGGAATTTGATGGGCGACAAAAGACGAACATTATGATGCCCCATTTTGCCTAAGTAGCATTGCATATAGTGAACAACTATTTACGCAGTAGCAGAGCCGTGGAGTTGCCTATGGATTCATTAGCCTCTTTGGGGCCTCCCCACTCTTCAGTCCCCAGAAACTCTCTCTCTCTATGTCTCTCATCCTCTTTCTCTCTCCCCAACGCCCTCAAATGCCTCACTCTCGCTCTTTCTTTCTTTGCTGCCTGTAAGAGGTTTTTAAGCCCAGCCAGTGTTTGTAATTAGCTCCCAGTGTTGGAATGGAACATGTTGAGGTGGGTGTTAATGGGCTGGCCAGGCCCTTACTCGCACAGCAGGCTGAGAGCAGAAACAGAAACCAGTCTTTGTTCCTTGGATAGAGAGAAGACAAAAGTGGGCATTAAAAGTGTGTAGAAGGACCTCTGGAAAATATTATTTGGCATTCATATTTTAAAAGAACACTTGGACTGAAGCACAAGGCCGTTATAATGACGGTCACCTCTCTATATGTGCCCAGCTGGAAACTCTTTGGCAACTTGGTGTATACAATTTCAGAACTCCAGTTTACTGGGAACATTGTTATCCCTTTTTAAAGACATAGTATTGTTTTAAAAATGTTGTTCTGTTTTTCAAGACGTTTAAGCTGTTTTGCTTTACTTTGTTGCTTGTTTGATGTACGTCACCGTCCATGTAGGTGCACAGTGCTTTACAGTCACTTTCAAAGGAGAACAAGCAGAGATCGTAGCTTTGAATGTTCTGTCTTTTGGGTCAGAGTTCAAACACACTGGGAAAGCAGTGGGCGTTGCTCTGAAACCTTTCAAGATCTACCCTTCTCCCTTTTTTTTCTGGCATCTTCACATTGAGCTGTGCGGCTGTTGGAGCAATCCATTACTGTGTCAAAGTTCTTGTTCTGCTTTGGCCTGGAAGCATAGTGAAACAGCTTGTTTTCATTTCAGTAGGGGAAAGGCAGGACTCTGTTTCAAGTTCCCTGCCCCTCCAGATGTGCCTTGATCAAGGGAAGTTGACTATGCGCTTTGTGTTCTTTAAGACACTAATGTGATTATGTCACATATTTTCAGCTGATTCCCATTGCTATTAGTCTTGGTGTGGGGTCTGCGTTTCAATGGACTCTATCAGGATGGGAGTTGGAGGGATTTTTCTTTCAGCAAAGTCTGATTCCTAGCCAACCAGAGAACACTGAGGAGTGTGTGTGTGTGTGTGTGTGTGTGTGTGTAAATCTCGCTGTCTGTGCAGTAATATTTAAGCTCTTGAAATCCAGGCTAAATTATTCACTTGCATTTTGATTTTTTACGTTTTTCCAGTAAATAACAATTGCATCGCTCTTCCTCTCTTGTTGATCTTTGAATGTTTCTTTGTGATATATTTGCCACTAGTGCAAAGTGTGACTTCATGATATGTTACTCATGCTTTTTACACAGCCTACATCACCCTACTGCTACATCTCCCTCTCTCTGTCACATACACTTAAAAAGTGAGAATGATTTCTTATCTTTCAAATGTGAAGAGGAATAAGGCATAAGGCCCTTGTTAAAGCAGCATTTAAAATAAGTTAATTTCAGTGGAATTGCTGCTTTCTGTGGATTTGCTCCCAAAGACAAAGTCAGTTTGTGCCGTGGCTTTAGATTTGTCCGCATTGTTAGACAAATTTGCACCACTGACCAATTGTACCGGAAGATAACATGTAAGCTGTGCCATCCAATTTTATGTGACCCTGCTTTGCTGAACGACTGGTAATTCCAATGAAGTGTTCCTCTACTGACGTTTCATTGCCATGAACAAAACTAGCCACAACTAACCCCAGCCACTGCATTACCTGCAAGCAGTCACCAAGCTGTGCAACTTTTCTATTCCAAAAGTCTAGCAAGCTGCCCTTATAGGTCATGTGCATTACAACCCATAACGCAATGTTGTTGGATGGAATGAACAACATACTGACACCACTGCTGGTCTTGAAAATGTTCTTAACACTCTGACAGACTTCATTACAGCCTTAATTTCATGGCAAAGAACAGAAGAGCCATTTGTTGACAGAAGATAACAGCATTAATGCCGGACTCGTAGATATACAGGAGTTACATAAACTACAAGTAAATGTTTTTCAAACCTGCTGTGCCTGTTACCTGGGTGACGGTATCTAGGACCAGTCCCTTCACGTTGTGCTGGGTCGGCAGTTTGAGAAGGCGCAAGGATGTTACTTGGATGAGTGTGGGTCAGACGCTGCACATCATGGCTCATCAGTCCCGGAGAGAGAAAAGGTCCACCTCTACACTTTCCACTGCCAATCTGTCTGGCAATTAGAGAGAGTTTAAAGAGCCCGAATCAGAAAGGGCCTGTCACAAACAGCAGCTTGTGTATGCTGAATAAAGAGTGTTGGCCTTGCCCCTGCTTCTTGTGAACTGTCTCCTAACGTGTCCGCATGCTGTTAAGGAGCAGACATGAGGACAATGGGAGAAAGCCAAGGACATAACATTACATTTAGCAGGCTGTCCTCAAACATGTCCGCTGTCACTGTATGGCAGGATGACTGCATATTATGGAGAGTGGCAGCATAGCTACACGGCGTACTCTCACCCGCCGTTAGATTAGAGGCCAGCTGGGAAGACAGCTCCATCATCTGCGAATCCAAATGGTGGACCCCACTTTCCCTTAAGCTGCCAGTCTGGGTAAAAACAGGATTATGCCTCCTGCTCACCGACTGGGCCTAGATTTGGTCCCTGATGGCTGCCAAACTATTTTGTGGCAGACCGCTGTCATCAGCAACTCCACTCTCCAATCCCAAAATTGGGAAGGGGATCTTTAGCCATGAGTTTTAGCCTGGCTTATCATGGGTGCTAGGATGAAACAGAGAAAAACATACCAACGTCAGCCGCCCAGTCACTCTTCCCTCTCTGCCTACCAGAGCCACAGGGAGGGAGAAGGAGATTGCTCATTTGTGAGGCATTATCGCAACATGGAATCACTGCATCCTCCAGACGAGCAGCTTCGGAGTGCAGTGCAAAGAAAGGTGTGGTTTGGGACAGCTACAACTACACTTGGCCATGTTTTTATTACAGTAAAGCTCCGTGGACAGCATCATGCTCAACAGCGAGGCACTGCCATGGAGATTCAACTGTCACAACCAAGATGGGCCAGGAATAGAACAATTTTGAGCAGTCCGCTGATTGAGCCATCATTTGCCCGTCACTGTTGCGGCCAGAGTTGATTGAATGGGCTAAATGTAACTGGTCGAGCACATACGTAGACGTTATCACTGTCCAAATACATAAAAATGAGAGGCCAAGCTCATAGACCTCTGCTATAGAATGGTCTAAGTGAAATAAACCAATGGGACAGGTGCATGCTCAGGATGGAAGTGCACTTAAAGTAAAGTTTCTTGCTCAGACAAACTGTATGTGTGAAGTAAATCTACTTCTGTTTCATCTTCTGATCAAGGAGATCAGGACCTCATTGTCTTGATGCAAGATGAACAAACGAATTTTGGCTTTAACCATTTTGGCTTTTTTTTTTTATCAAGATCATTTATGCAAGGAATTAATTTTGGGACACAGTATAATTCAACAGATTGCAAAGCCTCCAAATATTACCATTATTAGAATTGATGTTTTTTGCGCTTTTGTGTCTATCTGTAGGTTCAAGGCCTAGACAGTGAGAAGACACATTCTTTGAGGGGCTAATGCAAGAGATTCTTTGTTTGATAGACATTGTCTCTTTTAAAAAAAAAACTGAACCTCACTTGACCCAAACAAGCTGACTTACTTCATGCATCCTAAGCAGCACTGTGTGAACATGGCGGAGAGTGTCAGTCAAAAACGCAAAGATTTTATCAGATGAGGGGTGACAGTATTACAGATAATGAATTGGATGGCAGAGTAATGTGTTTATGTGTGGTAACACATTTCAAACTAACAAGCATCACCTTTAATTGTTTATTTGTGTGTGTGTGTGTGAGAGAGAGAGTGATAATGGTGCAGATTCTTAAGTGGAGTTAAGTTTGTAAAGTTTGAAGAAAGGCATTAGTGGGAAATAAAGGGAAAACAACTTTGCAGATTAACCCTAGAGTCATACATGATTGTAAATTATTTCTCTTATTTTATTTCCCAGACTTATCCTTGAAGCCAATTTCTTTGTAAAACCTGCAGCAGAATGTGTTCTTTATGAAGAGCGTACAAAATTGTGTGCAAAAATTTTTTTAAACATTGAATCTGAAAGGGACAAAAGCCACATGTTGGAAAGAAAAAGTTTGCAATTTAAATGGAAATTGTAAGACCCACGCTGAATCACTCTTCCTAGGTTCATGTAAAATATTGCTATGTCAACAGATATAGATATTATATTTTTTTCTGTAAACTCTAATGGGATAGAATTTTGTTATCTAAATGTTATACATAGTAATTTGATTAATCTATTCTTAATGCTGCTGTTGTGTACATAAAAATATATATATGTATTTAAAAATGTGGTCAATTGCTATTGCTTCAGTTCTTATGAAAGCAAGACAGCGCTTTGGGGAGAAAAGAAACTTCAAATTGTTTCTAATGTTTGCTATTAAAAAGAATAACGGTAGGAAAAAATTAAGATACCAACAATTCTGGCTCACAATTTTGCACCTGGGAGAAAACCAGAGCACACGGAAAAGAAACCAGCGTCGACAGAGAACAAGGCCAAGACTGGACCCGAGGACTTTGGGGTTTTGGGGGAATGTAGCTTTCAGAAAATATAGACCTGAAATTAAAAAATATGACTGCATCACCAAAATTTAGTACAGTAGTAAACAAGCCTGTGGATAACTGAACTTAAGTTATAAAACAATATAAAACAGCTTTTATGTTTTATGCTGAAAAGAGAGTTTTGTATTCTGCACACAAGTGTTTTGTCTAGAGGAAAAGAGTGTTACACAATATTTCTTTTAATCCAATAGCTAAACATAACCAAAACTATTTGACATTTTCTTTTATTTGCAGATAGTAGATACAGTAGATAAGTCTGTTTGTGTATCTGTCTCTAATTATGCCACAGAGGTTAAGTGATCAGTAGCTCAGCTAAAGAATGTTTTGGGCACTATTTGAGTATCGGCGTAGGTATTGTCGAACAAAAATAAAACACATGTTTGCATCAAGAGACATGCACTTATGGTTGGATTTCTGACGTTTGCATTGCCACAAACTGGATAATCCTGCCGTCAACAGTTTGTTAAATGCAAGAGCCACTTTCTGGGTTCATCACTGTTTGGAGCAGATTAGTAGAGGGTAGTGGATCTCATATGGCCTGGTCAGAGGTCATCATTGAAGGGCTTATGGGATTAATGTTGTCTTGCGCCCTCACTCTGTCTCGCCAATATTCAATCAAACTCTGTGCTGTGCGAGTACATGCAGTACGATTTGTACAAACATGTCTTATCACTGTAGTTTAACAGTACACATCTATTTGCTGAACTCGGGACAAGAAGATATTATGTGTTTCCGCCAGATGATTTACTTAAGGATTTCCCTGACTCCTGTTTAGCACTCATAGTTTTACAGCATAGTGTGTTTCAGCGCAGTGTAAAGCTATCTGTGCTAGCTGAATCAGGATGTAGTACTGTCCATGGGCACGAGGAGGATGGGTTAAAGGCTAAATCCCTGCTTAAAGACAGTGTAGTGAGCCTTTTCTATCAACAGACAGGCCATTTCAGTATGTGTTGGATAAGATGTAATTTCCCATCTGCTTTATGGCTATTTCTGATCCCTGGGCTCTTGTCAGCAAACTCCCCAGGACAGATATCATCAGTAATATAAGGAGGACTCTGGCAATACTTAGGGCCTTAAAAGGCCCTTCACGTCCCTCAGTCATGTGGATGGCTTAAGGAGTTTGAGAGCACAGGTCACAAGTAAACGTTTCACAAACACTATCAAATAGCACAGATTTAAGTGGCTTAGGACAGCTTCCTCACAGAATGTTGTTGTTGTTGTGTGTGTGTGTGTGTGTGTGTGTGTGTGTGGTTGGCTCGGGGGAAGGCGGGTGGTGGCTTGATTCAATCTCTTACAATCTAAAATTGAATTCCTACTTTTTTTGTACATTTTTCAAATTCATACATAGTTAGCCCTGTCTCATGTTAATATACTACTAATTTATTTTGCCAGATTCATTTTGAATTGGGAACTTTTCCCCCCAAAAGTGTTTAATTCTTGCACCTCACACACCTCCTAGGGAAGTGACCGGGGTGGATGGTGGACTATAAAGTGCGCAACCTGCATTTCTGTCTCACATACATTGTATTTATATAGGCTACTACTAATTTGTTTTCCCAAGTATGTTTTGTTAGGAAACATAATGGTCCTATGTTTTTCAAGTGCACACCAGTCGTTGGGGCGAGGTCGTGTGGTTGTTACACGTACAGTACATAGTACAGGGATTTCTTACACTGGAGGCCGAGGTTTGATTCCTGCGTGCGATTAGGTTTAGGCAACAAGAGTACTTTTGTTAAGGGTATTGAAAGATTAAGCTTTTGGTTAGGTAGTGAAATAAACACGTTGTGTCTAGTGCTTCAAGTCATTGTTGACATTTTTAATATTGAAATAGGCCAAAAATTCCAATTCAAAGACCATGATCTTTCCCCAGTATATTTGTGCGCAGCGCTGCTTTGTGCTAAACGCTAATGTCAGCATACAGCATCCTATTAACAGCTACTATGTTCTAACTATGTTCACCATCTTAGTTTTGCAAGTATTTGCACATAAACCAAAGAAGAATACAAACTGAAATTCTTACCTGATGATGGCGCTAGATGAAATGTAAAGGGATCGAATTCATGCTGAGGGGAACATGAATGTGTGTAGCAAATTTCATGGCAATCCATCTTGATCGTTGTTGAGACATTCCACACAAAACCTCATGGTGGCACTAGAGGAAAAGTCAGTAGGATCCATCCTCCGGGAAGCTTGAATGTCTGTTTATTCATTCTTGGCAATACGTCTGATAGTTGTTGAGATATTTCAATCTGGAACATAGTGGTGGACTCACAAGCATCTACAGTTAAAGTAGCAGTATATAAACATAATTCCTATGAGACGGGGTTGAATTAGTGGTGTTTATTCCCACAAATAAGTTATGTAAAATCTGCTTTGCTGACTAAGCGTATACTGTATGAGGTAGGTAATAAGGTAATGGAGCGGCCATAAATAGGGACAGGTTGTTTTTTTCACAAGGTCACGTGGTCAAAAGGCAACTACAGCCTGGTCATAAATGATTGTGAGCAAAAATGCTCATTAGAAGGACATTTTAGGGAAACACTAGTTCACCGTTCAACCAAAGCACTGCTGTAAAATTGAGTTCCTTTTTTCTGCCTCATTATAGGCAAACATAATCTTGGCATGTGAAATGAGTTATGAACACACTCTTGAGAGGAATACAAAACAGCATGAGCCTTAGTCTGGCCAGGAGTGCTGTAGTTATAATATAAAACATTAGCTTGGCTCCACTGCATCATCCCAACACATGTTGATGTAGCTGCCAAATGCCAAATTTGAGTTAAAACAATTGTCAGACAAGTTGATAGCATATGCTTAAATCCCATGTAATTTTGAGGTGTTATCTGCTCGAAAGAGGTGATTTTCATTTTCTCCACATGTTATTGATGTTCTTCATAGTGTTCCCACGTAACGCGTCTTGAACTCAGGCTGACCTATTATTAAAGATGAGGTATTTCGTCTAAATGAGCTGCGGTTGATCGTTGCACAATATGATATGATTTACTAAGGAAACATTTTAGTTCCTCTCATCCTTTTTGTACCACCATCTTCTAGATAAATTGCATTCCTTTTCTTTGCGCTCAAATCCTAATCCTTCTATTCCTCATTTACGAGTCTTGGACTACCGTTTTATCCTCCACTCCCACCACAGTACCACAGAGATATGCCTTTGTGACCCAACCGCCAACCTTACTGCTTTAATAATCCAGCTGTTTCCCTTCACCAATTTAACTCCCTCTTCACTTCATTCATGAATACGTATCCTCCTCGCTTTGAGAAAACTGTTTGTGGGTGGATAGCATTTAAGACAATGAATTGTTTTCTCTGAGTCACTCAATGCACAGGACCCATATCCAGCTGTGTTTCCTCAAGCATGATACACTTCACTTGTTAAACACAGTCATTAGTTAGTCAACACTTCTTGGGCCGCCTGGCAAGGAATTAGTGATGACAGTCTCTCCTTCATGCTCCCTCCCACACACCCAGAGCCTCCCACCATGAGTTTTCTCAGTTCCCTGCCTGCTCTGTTCATGGGAAAGTCCCAGTGCTGGTAAAGTTATGACCAGGGTGAATGATTATGTAGGGACGGCAACATTTAGTTTCAATGTTTTATATTCACATAACTCAGATGGAGGACTAGGACTGCTTTCCAAACTAAAATCAGTAAATGTGCTTGCATGCTTTTACTGTGTATTGAAAAGTTGCAACGCCTGCAATATTTTTATTGTGTTCTTATAACATTATAATACTGTTTCCTGGAAAGCATAGGCGCTATCGCATTGCAGTTTCCACCCACTGTTGATCATTAAAAGCAGCTGATGATGGCAGGAAAGATCTGATCAGATTTTGGAAATAAATTCGAACCCACATTTCCCTGTTGAGCACACTTTTGTCTTTGCTGTCTTTTCTGTGGACATGAAAATCAGATGTGGAGCACTGTGATCCCAGAAGGGGAGTGTCCTTCTTTGTGACATTGAGACAACCCAGGACCTCGATAGATCAAACATGGCCTGCCTAAAATAAGCCATGTGTAGGTGACCCCTTCCACCATTTATTTTAGCACACAGAACTGAGGAACGCTTGTTATCAAAATGACCTCCAATTTGCTCAAATTCATTATTTCATTTCAATAGGACGTGGGATAAAAGCTGAAACCCACCAGGAGTTGTTGTCACTTGGTAACAGTCGTTTAGCTTCATTAGGGTTGCACAACGGATATCTTTTGATGGAGTAATGTGATACGTTTTACTATAAAGCTGCTGGGAGGAAAAATATTTTCTCTTGCTGTCTCTCTCTCCCTCCCACATCACATGTACATACACCACAGGACATACTGTATACATTTTATTTAAAGTCACTGAAGCTCAGTACGCACCAGTGTTTCTCCTTGGAGTTTCACTTCAGGAATGCAAATGCCTTGGGCCCCGACACTCAGTGATTTATCTCCTTATTTATCTTTGCACACATCTGCCTGTGCCCTTGTGTCTGCCTGTTGCTCATTCCTCCCTTCTTTCAGCCAGCATGTCTCCCATGGGACCTGGGACTCCCCCACTTACCCCGCTCTGCCCCTTACACACACGCTTGTGTGCATGCATATACACAAAGTGCATGCAGACGGAGGGTGAGAATATTCAGCTGCGCTCACTATTGCAGTGCTTCATGCTACCCTCACCTTGCTACTGTCAGCTTTGCTGGGGCCCAATAATCCAGTCTGTTCATGACCATGCACAGAGGTCTCTGCACTTAGAGCATCAACAATCTGCACGCTGTCTCTGCTGGATTCAGAACACCGTGGTGGTGCATTACTGGAAGCCATAGAAAGTGACCTGATACCCACACTTGCTTTCTGTCAACAAAGATTACACTCAGACGAGCGCAATGGGAGTTCCTGGCAGACCAACCTGCTGCTTTATGTCTCATGCGGACAAATAGAGTATGTGCAGGACGGGTTGGAGCTTTGTTTTTCTTGTCAGGAACAGGTATGAATAACAGCAGGGCCTGCCACAACACCCCCAGAGTGAAGGTTCATATCTTCACAGCATTGCCATAAAGTAAACACCAGTAGTACAATTGCACTATGTTTTTTGACATGTCTTGCTGCTCATTCAGACGTCCCCTGTCCTCTTGTGCTACACCCTTCTCCTAAAGTGCCCCACATTCTGCCTTGATTTCACATTTCCTCGTGCAGGCTTGTTCCGGACCCTGCAGAGAAACCACCGCCTGGTGTGAGGTCAGGTGTTATTTATCACAGCCGTCTGCGCGGGGAGTTGACATTCGTACAGGCGTTCTGCTCTGCCATTGTAATTGACTCTCCTTGTCTTTTCGAGGACACCAACAGCTATAACTATGTCAGGACACATCTCAGCTATATATTACCCGTCTGACTGAGGAAGACAACTGGTGAGTTATCATTCTGCATCAGCTAAACACAAGATGGGCGACGTTGCTGGTCAGTGGGAAATGGCAGGATTTCACAAAGCCAATACAAATCTCAGCTAGATTCATTTTATTTTTGCCTCTCTATTAATCTTCTTTCTTTCTTTCTTTCTTTCTTTCTTTCTTTCTTAAATACTTTGTCCCAAATTGTTAAGTCATATAAGTAATAACATAATAGCGATCCCATTGCTTGGAGTGAGCTGTTTTCAGAACAAATTGGAAACAATTTGAGGAGAATCATACTGGCCTGGTTGAATTATTATAGTCCAATGTGCGGCCACTTTCAAAGAAGAAAAAAAAAATCAGGCCACCTTGTCTGATAGGGCTGACATTTGTGGGGCAAAGGCGGCATGCACATTTTCAGAGGTCATCGGGAGGTAAACACTTATTAATGGTTACCTGCATGACAATCAGATAAACAGGTCATGGTAATGATTAAGCCAAGGTTGGCCAGGTTATAGGCCATGTGTGCACAAAAGCATGTTGGATGAAAGCAGGTTCAAGCTGTGAAGTGAAGAAGTGAATGTAATTGTTCTAGGACAGAGATCTTTGACCTGTGATGTGTGAATGTGGTAGACAGAAAGCTCTGCATCGGTTTGGTAAAGCAGCAGAGGCACACATGACAGTACCACACTACACCTCTGAGATTAAAATATTTGAAAGCCACCCAAAGTGTAATGAAGGTATTGAATGGAGGGATAGCTGCTGACTGAGTAAAATGAAATGGGAAAAGAAGAAGCAGAAAAAGAAAGATTCAACCCAGCTTAAGTTCACAAGGTCATTTCCAGCACAGGGATTAAGTAAACTAAACAAAACTACACAAGCTGCAATTTATCAGACTGCTTGCATGCCAGGACCTTTTTTTTTTTTTTATCTCCTTCTCATGTTTGTGAGTGTGACAGAGAGGGCTCACAGTCCTCAGCAGCGTCAAACATTAGAAAGACCTTCAGTATGCTAAGAATTCATAGTCTTTCCTTAATAATGACCATTAAAAGATTGCACAGTTTGTTGGAAAATTGTACCGGAAGGAGTCGGTGTATGTGTGGTATGTCAGAGCAGTGGCTGATAATTATTTTGCACAGTCATGTGTTGTTAGGATCTCTTGTTTCCAGCACGCTCATGTCTTTTCTCTTTTACTTAGTAATTGATTACCCAGCTTATTTATCACTTTTTGACTGAAAGAGATGTGTTGATGGCAGGGTGACTGGTTATTCAGTGTCAGAATGAGTAACAGTGAACGTGGTCTCTAATCACAGCTTTGGCCATGCAGGAAAAAGCACTTTAATCCTCGGCCTCAACAGAACATCCTTGGAGCTTTTGTTAATTTTGATGAAATGCAGAAAACTATTTTTTACTGCTTTCCCACATTCCTCTGATAACTAAGCAACTAACTAAGACTACTTGTGGAGAACTTGTGTCTCTGTGAATTGCTTCAACACGTGATCACCCAAAACCGCTAGGGTGCTCCGAACATGAATCCTGAATGTTTTGCAGCTTTTCAAAATACAGAAAGGTTGTGTGGTTGTTTAACCTTTGGACTTCTTGACATGTTTATTTATGAAATCCTTTGACTACTTTGACATTTCTCAGTAGGCAGTGTTTACTTATTTTCCAAACTTTTAATGATGGTCACTGCATAAAACTTTCAGAAGAGAGTTGTCTAAGATATCAATGTACCGCAGTGTAATTGATGAAAAAGTAGTACATTTTCTAACATGCTTACTTCATGAACATTGTATTTTGACCACCATGGAAAGTGTACTCCTTTATATATAACATTTTAGATTATTTTTGTTCATATAATTAATGGGACAACACACTTTCAGAATAATAATCAATGATACCTGCTGTACATTATAGTTTGTGTGCTTCTTTAAACATAATTTGGGGTAAAATTAAGAAAAACACGTAGTCGGTATTGCTTTTCTGCAAAAACAAAAACGCTCAACATAACGGACCACTAAAAAATATTTTCAATCATTTATCATTGATAAAAAAATCACTAAATGAGGATAATACTTCCAAGAGTTTCTAACATTGTTCTCAAAGACCTAATTAGGAAACAGAAATGGCTGTGGTCTGAAGAAACCACTTTTTGATGTAGAAATAAATTGGGGACTTGTGGAAACGCTGTACCAACACTCAGTAAAGAAACCACACTCCCTTTTGGTAAGAGATATATTTTGCAAACACTTCTGTTGATTAAGGTCATTAAGATTCATGATTTGGAATTATGCAAATGCTTATAAAGTTTAAATTTTAAAAGTACCAACAAAAACCTCTTCTATATTACACATATCAGAATATCCGGATATTATTATTATAGAGCTGTGACTGACCTTGAGCTCTCAAATAAAGTTTATTTTTTGTTTAAAAAAATCCTGATTATGATGAGCATATTTAGAGGAGGCGATCCGTCGTACATTTTGCTAAGCTGATATGTATGCTTTGTTCCAAGGCTAGCACTGTGTCAAAATCACTGGCCAAAGCCAATGTGGGAAAGGTGAAATGAAGCTGCCAACTACCCTGGTATAAATTACACAAGTGAGAGAATACTCTGAGTCAGTATCACCTCAAGAAAAACTTCAACATTAAAAAAAGGAGGAAAAAAAAGAAAAGAAAGGTCATCTGGTTTCCATTAAGAAGATAAAATGGTTCACTCGGAGCCTTTTACTGGCCGCTTTGTTACTGGGAGGCGTCCATGCTGCTCTCTCCATCATCATCCAGACGACACAACATTAAAGGCTTCAACAGCCGCGCAGGGTTCCTTAATCAAAAACTAATTGTAATAGATATTGAGGAGTGCTAACACTCTGACCGCTCAGCTGGTATCAGTGGTCCAAGGCTGGAGATACCATTAAACACAACAAAGGCATGATAGCTGAGACAGGGCAATGCAAGTGTGAAATACAACATGTGGATGAAAAGGCACACATACCCTGATAATATAAAGCACTGGTCCAAGGCAAGCCTGTCCACTTTGGTTATTTAGAAACAAAACAATGGATCTGGAAAATTCCTGAAAGTGGATACAGCAGGGAGATTTAAAATCACTAAAAGCGAAGGCAAGGATACCGTGGCATAGCGCCAGACTTTAGAAAATTAGGAACATGTCAGAACAGTTCGTTGAGTTTTTCTTTTGTGACTCTGTATTGGGGTGTGGGCCTGCAACACAATATCTAATTCAGCGATTCTCTTTAATTTGATTAGTTATTATCATTAACAATAACTCATGTCCAATCTTTTCTCCTATATATTAACCTTTCAACACACTCTCACTTAGCATATTAGAATGTGAGTCCAAATTTATGAGGTGAGGGGAGCTTCTTTATCAGAATGATACATGGTGTAATTCCCATCCTCTTGGATGACTGAGTAAGGAGTTAAAGCTACACATAGACTTGTCTTCTTCACCGTGTCACTCCCTTTGACAAGGCTCATTCTTTTCCTGTTAGAGAAGGAACTGTTTGATAAACCTGCTCTCAAATGAATCTTCACAGACTCACAGAGGTCAGGACTGTAACAGTGGACAGACTGTTAATGGGAACCACTTTTTAAAAGGTATCTAATCACCACTTTGAGTTTAGGAAAGTGGTGATAATTCAGCTTGGTAGCCATAGGAATTCCGTTCATATTGGATGATTTTGCATCTCTTGATTTACATCCTGTGCCAACGTCCGGCGGCGATGCAGGAAGTAGTGTGACCTTTATGTAGTGAGGCAGAAAGTAAGAATTTGGTTGTCGGGGTGGTGGATGTGCATACAGCATGTCTGACTTTCACGCAGGAGACTGGAGTTCATGCCCCATCACAAATTTTAAAACATTGGCACTGAACTAAAAAACAAAACAGAAAACATTATCATCAATCTTATTCCCAGGGTTTGCAGATTGGTCCAGTACTGATGTTCTTGATCATTTGACGTAACAGCATCTGCTTCCAGTTAATAACACACAGTTGCACTATGACTATACTGTATGTACATATACACCAACAGCAGGTAAACACATGTGAGTGAGCAGATATACCCAGACACAGATCCTACACGTGTGTGTGTCTATGTTGCAGTTTTACCCTGTTGGTATAAGAAGGAAGGGTATCCAAAGTCCACATTGTATGTCACTTTGGCTTTAGCATAGTCAGTTTTCTCTGACCAAAATGTATGCCTATGCACACTAACTGTGTCGAAAATGCATGCAGCCGCCACCTAGCATAACCACCCCTGCTGCACTCCCCTGTGGATAACAAATGGGCCTTTTCTCTCGGAATTGAGGCTAAACGATGGTTTCACTTAGAGAGCAAAGTGACTGTCCATCTTCATAACAGTGCTCTCCATCAAAGAGCAATGAATCCCATCCCGTCCCACTGGCTCTGATTAAATGCAGGCAATGGATATCCCCTTTATGAAGGCCTGCAAAGCTGGCCCTCATGTCAGCCTTGCACCTGCAACTATCAGCTTCTCCTTCTCTTGTAATAAAAAAACGCCCCACACATCTGGTCAGGGGAGCAGCACGCTGCTGTGGCAGGGCTACCCAGCCAAGTCTATCTGAAAGTGACACCTCCACTTGATTTAAATTACCTAAGGCATTTCTTATTGACGGGATCACATGGGAACCAACAGGTCACAAAGTTCACTGGCTCAGGGACTTTCACCCTTGCTTGTACTTTGAACCTTCCCCCTGGTCTTTTTTCCTAATTGTTGTGTGATAATATGTTAAAGCAGTCTCCTTTCTCATTCACATAAGGCTATGATGTGTAATTGCACAGTGAAACAATAACAGTTTTAATTTTGTTCATTTAACAAAATCATCGGCGGATATGGAGCTGTATCCTCTTCTGAAACAGATTTCACAGCTGAAATGAATCAAAATGACTGTTGAATAACGTTGCATTTGATGCCAACCCCATGAAAACCTTGGAGAAACTCTAAAATAAACTGTGTTTCCACATATATTTCTGTGAAAAAGACTCAAACAGTTAAATTTTGTTGTTAGAATTCCCTTCCTTAAGTCTTAACAATGAAAAAACTACCTGTAAGAGTTGCACACAATGCAATGTGCCAGCACTGGCTCATATAGGATACACATGGGTGGACACCATTGCCTCACATCTTGTCTTTGACCACTTGCCACATGACAATAAAATAAGGTTTTCCAAGGTTTTCAATGAGTCACATTAGAGCAACAAGTTAGGGCCGTTTAGGCTTAGACAAATCAAACTGGATCAGTTCAGAAAGAGAACAAACTGGAGGTGATTGAGCTGCTCACATCTGATTAGTCCTGCCATTGTCAGGTTAACATCTATTTACAGAGTACAGCGCTAAACCACTTGTGCGCCAAGTGTGACCCACTAATAGCACATACTGTACGTGATGAGAAGCACTTGTTTATGACGAGCACTTTTAAGATATTCGCTCTAGAAAAAAGACTGCTTGTCACTAATACAGTCCAGAGGACAAACAAGCCTTTGTTTCTAATTTGCCCTGAAAAACAAGTTGAATTTTAGATATAAGTTACTATGAGCTGATCAGGGGGAGACAGAGAATTCAAAGCAATCTAGAGCAAAGTGCTTGTTCATCTCTCTCCGTGAGGTATCAGAATGCACACAGAGGTATTGTATTGTTCATACATTAGCTAATGTCATTATCTTGTCTGTGAAGTCAAAAGGGCTAATCTCATGTTATAGGATTTGCAGCCGCCTAGACTGATCTCATTGGGCAAACGTTTGGCACGGTGACAAAAGAACAGGATGAACATCCAAGTTCTGTAAGTAGTATCGATATGCCAACAGCAACCTGACCCTTGTGAGTGGTTGAAATAGAACAAATGCAGATGTGGCCATTTTAACATTTCACAGTCCACTGGAGTTTGACCGTTGAATAACATTTGACATATAAGTTTGCTTGTTTTTCTTTCTTGGGCTTCATGTCATGTCCAGTGAGACGCATTTGAAATGTTTGATAGAAATGTGAAAACTTTCATTTTAAACTCATATTCAGGGGTTGAACTATGGTGGAGGGAATCCTTATAGGGGGGAAATGTTGTACCCCCAAATCACTGCCAAAGTGACCCTTATACTGAACCTGGCAGACCTTAATAGTAAATCGTAGCGATGTTAGACGGATCGTACAAATTGGGATCCAGATGAAATTCTCTCCCAACATTCCAGCATAGTGTCAAACTTCAGTTTGGCAAAGTAATATCATTGGTTTTCAAATAGATGACATCTATCTTGGCATTGGTGTAATTTACAGCAGTGACCATAAATATTGTACCACAGCCTGCCCTGGAGCCGTGACAGTAGATCGGTTATTATCAATTATCAACATTCTAAAGGCCATGATATGATTGAATTTATCTAGTGTGTTGTATATTGCTTTGTATACTGAACAGCATACAGGTAAACTAACATATTTTTTGGTTTGTAATTTGCTCGTGATTAGGCAAGTGTAAGAAGGCAATAAAACCAAACAAAATAGTATTGGCAAATATCAAAATATGGTGGCCATACAACTGAAATCAAACCAGGAGGTGATTAGCCTAGCGTAGCATAATGACAGGTTAAAAAAATATGTCTACCAGCACCTATAAAATTCAGTAAGTAACATGTAATATCATGTTTGCTTAATTTGTACACAAACACAAATGTGAAAACAAAACTTTACAAAAAATTATGTGATGAATAACAGTTAACTCATGCCTGGTAACCTCACTGTGGTGAAAGCACTGCCTCCCACATTATCTCATCATAAAAGTCTGCTTGAGTGAAATTGGTTCTGTAGTTTTTATGCTCTGTCATCGAACTTGAATTTCAGTTTTAATCGTTTCTGCCAAGACCCTGATGGGCTTTATAAAACATACAAGACCAACATGTTCCTTTGTCTGCTTTGCTGTAACAAGAGTACATATTGTTTTTTATAATATCCAAATATTTGTTGGAACATACATTCTGACATAATCGGAAATGAATGCTAGCCAAAACACGTATCTCAAAGACTTTAAATGCTAGGTTACTGTAGGATCTACACCGATGAGCCATAACTTTATGACCACTGACAGGTGAAGTGAAGAATATTGATTGTCTCATTACAGTGGCATCTGTCAGTGGGGGGGATATATGAGGCAGCAAGTGAATATTTTGTCCTCCAAGTTGATGTGTTGAAACAGGAAAAATGGGCAAGCGTAAGGATGTGAGCAACTTTGACCAGGGCCAGATTGTGATGGCTAGACGACTGGGTCAGAGCAGCTCCAACACTGCAGCTCTTGTTCCCGGTCTGCAGTGGTCAGTACCTACCAAAAGTGGTCCAAGGAAGGAAAACTGGTGAACCGGTAACAGGGTCATTGTCCATGTGGGGAGCGAAGGCTGGCCCGTGTGCTCAGAATCAACAGAAGAGATACTGTAGCTAAAATTGCTGAAAAGGTCAATGCTGGTTCTGATAGAAAGGTGTAAGAACACACAGAGCATCGCAGTTTGTTGCATATGGGGCTGCGTAGCCGCAGACCGGTCAGGGTGCCCATGCTGTCATCATGTCATGGCTGATCGGTGTATTCAGTAGCAGTAACACCATAAATACAAGTATCATTAAAT
>JAVQJF010125589.1:0-38980 GCA_036023855.1 Gadopsis marmoratus | reverse complement strand
CACTTATGCATAACCCACATACCTGAAATCATGAGAACACAGACATCACCAGAGTTGCTCTTTCATAGACACCCTCCATGCCTGTGTAACATAATTAAAATCACCATGTGTGTCACGCCAGCAGGTAAAACCTGGACAGCATATGCTAGCCTCATGTAGCTAAACAGTCCAAGCTAATGTCGCAGCCACATGGCAACCTAGCTACTCACCGTCTGCAACCTGATATATTATTCAATGGGTTTCTGCATAAACCAAACATAACTACAACTCTCGACCAACTTAACATTAATTATATGTACAAAAAGTTACAGAAAATGAGCATAATCACGAGCGTACGTACCTTCCCCCAGAGAACGATCGGGTGGAAAGAGGAAGTGAAGATCACCGGAGCTCACCAACTTTTCTAAATAAAACTCCGGCGACACTTCCCATTTGCCCCAAAACATCTCTTCCCCTGTACAGCAGGCAATAGGCCCATATTCTTCCAAACATACCCTTATAGTAACAATAACGACATTAATACACTTTGATCATTCTTATGAACAGTACAGAAACACGGGAAACAAACCCGGAAATACAAAAAAAAGAACTTCAAAATAAAAGTCTCGCCTTAATACACAGACGATTCTCCACAAATATACTGTGTCCTGTTCACAATACAGCGCAACAACATCCTACTATTACAACTGCACCTGGAGGAGTTAAAGGGAAATGGCCGCTGGTGATCCTCATAGATTGTGATCACTCTTGGCTGCCATTGGGACCATTTCATGCAATGGAAATCACTATTATGGCAAAGGTAAAGAAATGGAAATATCTATATCATCTTATGAAGGATATTATGTAGGACAGCAAAGTAAATCAGTCGTGTTTCCTATATCAAACAGACATAGCAAGGAAGATTAAAGTTTTTTTTAAGCCTGATGCAGATAATATAGCATTAAAATGCATCTACATCTTCATCAAGTCCAGGAAATTTTATTTTCTTCAAACAAACACAAAAAAAGACATTTTAGTAAATCAACTTAATCCAAGAATTTCCCAGAATTAGTTGTCATTTTACTTGATTTTGGTGAAGCTATTTGTCTTTGTTTCAAGACACAGATACTTATTTCTAGCCTTTTTAAAGAAGTAGTTTTTACTAGTCCTGGTTGAAATCATTTGTGCTGTCAGATGTTTTTTTTGTTTTTGTTTTATGGAAATTATATATATTTTTTAAAATCTCTTGAAAATATGCACATATTTGCAGTAGTATTTCAGGAATGTGGGGTTATTGTGATAAATCAGTTGATGAAACACCCCGAAACCAGACGACTGACCTCTTATTGAGTAGAGGGGTCAAATGGCCCTAAAGGAATAGCTGTCATATGAATATGAAAGTGATTTTTCATCCTTAAAGGAAATGAGACGTGGAGACGTAAAAACACAGGAACTGCACTGAAATGTCGCCGCTTCGGTGTCGCTGCACCTCCCCAAACCTTTGAAATTGTCTCTAATGGGTAGCAGATTTTCACCCGGGGACGCGATTGCCATCAACCCCCAGTAACTTAATCTCATCTCCGGCCGGATTACCGCACGACGTCCCGCAGTCTGCGGTGCTGGAAGCAGCCCGCACCTCCTCTCTGCCTACCGGGGGGAGACACGGCAGGAGGGGACGGGACAGTCACATTTAGCCACAGAACTAAAGTCGATATAAAGTTAATCCATAGAAACACACCCAGATACACTGCACTTGCGCTTTACCCCACAGTGTTACGCAACAGCAGCGATTTAATTGTGAAAGCGCACACCGGAAGTGCAGCTCGTGATTCTGTGTAACTTTACGCTAACAGCTCTGCGCTCTTTCCTCCTTCAGGCTGAACATCTCATCGCTCCTGCAAAAGCCCCGCTGAAGCAAAGCGAGCAAGAGAACAGAGACGATGGGATTTTAAACTGAAGAGTCAACATGAAGACACACTTGTAGTTTTATTTATTTATTTTTTTTAACCCGGGCGTCGTTCGCAACTTTGCACGTTGGCACTGGATGCTGAGATGCGCAGAAAGTGACAGGGGTCCTCATCTCTTCTACAGCCCTCAACGAGTTATTCAACGCCATGAAAGGTATGTAGCGGATTTTTAAGTGTGCGTTCTTACCCCAAACTCACAGATTATACACGTTACAGATTTCATTCAGTCTGCAGTGTGCACATTTCTTCTTTGTGGTGCGCGACTCACATCTGGATGACATTACGGTACTGCGGTGCAGGAGTTGTGAAATACTTTTTTTTTTTTTTTCTTCCACCACTTAGTTACATCCCACTGAAGGATATAAAAGGGCAAATAATGTTTGCACAATTAGGCTGCCTGTCTGGTAAAATGCCACTTTGTGCATGAGCAAACGCAAATTAAACTTTCTGAATTTTGTGATATTTTAGAAACAAGAGGTCCAGATGCTGTTTCCACAAAAAAAAAAACGTTTTCATAGTAAATGAAAGATCATGCATGACTGACGTCGACCAGCGAACGCCGCTTCATCACTAACATGTATTTGTGCTCGCGCTCCAACCAGTAGCCACTTCGAGCAACACGCTGCGTTTGTGGCATCGTAAAGCACAATATTTTATTAATTTTGCCAAGAGAAACTGAGGTGAAATAACACTCATCTAGACTAACCCCCTGTGATGCCCCACCAACAAACACGCACACTCAGATCATCCCTCCCTGTCACCCCCATCAGTCCCATCTGTTTACCATTACCAGTGATGTTCTCTGAGCTCTGCTCCAGTCTTCAGTGTAGTGCAGCACAGTGTAATTAGGTTTTACTGTCAACAACCCAGATAAACCGCAGCCTGTGGCTTTTACAGTTCTCTGGACCTCCTCTCTCCACACACACAGAGACACGGGCTAGAGATGATATTAGACTATCTCCAATCTAATGGTTGTTGGAATCTTTCTGTTTTATTTTGTTTGTGGAATCCTACCTACCTCTTTAGACACAATGTGCCCCCAGGAGCAAGTGTGCCGCCTGTTTACATCATATCTTTCTGATTATGTCACACAGACGACTTTGCAGACGAGGAGGAAGTACAATCTTTCGGATACAAGAGGTTCGGTGAGTGAAAAGTCTGTTTCTTCAGGTGGGAGAGAGAAAAGACACACACACTTGGAGCTCTAATCATAAAACCTTTATTGTTGTTAGAATGAGTGAGTTGTCAGAGTGAACTAAAGCCACTAAGTGTGTGTGTGTGTGTGTGGGCTTGACTCTTTTTCTCCTTTCTGCTGTTACTCACCAAGAATTACCTTGATTTTTATGGCCATGTCGGTCTAATTGAATTAATTGAACACGTTTTTCATGTCAGCGCAGACAGCAGGCTGGCAGAGCCTCGTCTGTCCTGACATGTGGCTCAGTCAGTAATGGTTCTGCAGGGTTTGGGTTCAACATAAGTGTGGCTGACAGTCTGTGAGGTCCAGCTCACCACAGGCCCAATGACTGCTGACAGAGCTCGCCAGATCAAGAAGCATCAGAAACTCTCTTCCCTCGTTTATCCACTTAAATGGAGCCCCTTAAACATGTTGACTCACACAAACATGCCCAATGACCTCAGAAATGTCGAGTTTCTCTAACTGGAATTGTCATCAACATATCTTTCTGAGTTCACACGCACTTGGTTTGCGTACAAGTGTACTCGTGCAGCATGGAACCTTTTCAGCCCCAACTGTTGCCGTTTTCTTTTACACACACGTGCACACACAGGACCTATAGACATGCATTAATTGTTGTGAACATATGTCAGAGTGGTGGGTCTGGGGTTCGGTGCCTTGCTCAAGGGCACCTCAGGAGCACCCAGGAGATGAACTGGCACCTCACCATCTACCAGTCCACGCTCCGTACCGACTTGCCCGCTCTTGCCTTTAACCGGCAATCCCACGATTCCCAAGCCAAGTTCCCATGGACGGAGCTACTGCCGCCCCAATGGATGTGATTAGACATTTGTTAGTGATGCTGAAAATATTTTTAAATACAACGGCAACATTTCATTGCAGAAAAAGTGTCCCCATAACTCTGGATGATCCACAAACATCACTGTCAACAGGTTTTATTTCTGCTAAACTACAAGTTCCTATGACTAATGCTTCCTACAAAGTGGAAAAATATGTCTTTTTGTAATTTTGGCAAACTGACCCTTTCAAGGTTTCATCTCTGGCCTGTTTCTTTCGTCCGTGGAAACTATAATACGGTCCATTCTGTCCTTCATCATTTTTTCTTCCTTCTATTTCATAAATTCACATTAACACTCAAACACAGCTACGCTAACAATTCAGAATCTTACCATCAGAAATGGGAATCCATTAGTTTCAACTCCTCCTCCAGCTGCTGCTGTTTTGCGAGGCAGTATGTTTGCCATCAAGTGCATGCGTTCATCATGTTTGGATAGAAACAAAAGAACTGGCAGCAAAGGGCAAATGCTGTGTCACACACACACTCAAACACATCATTATTACTTTCCTTGGAGACGGAGCACGTGCGCCATCACTGTTCTGTTGATTCAACATTGATTTGGGATCAGGAGCCTCTGTGTCTCTGTATTTAGGGTGTTGCTGCACTATGACTCATTGACTAGCTGAGGTCCGTGGTAGTGGATGTGAGGCAGTGGACTACATCGCACCGGGAGAGATGGATTCAAACTGTGTCCGTCTCTTTCATCCGAGTCACCCGAGTAGAGGCATCCTGTTTGTGTTTCTCCGTGAGCGTGTGCGAGTCCCGCTCATGGATTAGATCAGAGAGGTACAGGGAGGAAAGCCAAATGCTGCTCACTTTTAACTTTATCCAAGTGAACTCTTGACATTCGGAGGAGTCGGAAGAGAGTGCCGCTGGACTCTGAGCTGAGTGCCGTTGGCCCGCTCAGCGACACGGCAGCTGTTTGGAGGGGCCGGCTCCAAGGGTCCGGCCTCACCACTCCAGAGGCTTTGTTGTGCAATAGAGCTGCAACATCGCAAACCCTCGTTCCTCCACTTTTAGCACCATAATCTCAGTACTTAGAGAGAGAGGGGGGGGGGTCAAGCAGTTATTTCCTCTCTGCATGTTTTGCTTTAATTCATTGCAATTCTCCCAGGAGACTGATAGTGTTTAAGTTGCTGTGATGTGTCAAAGCTGTGGTGGTTGTGCAAACCTGTGTCTAGTTTATAAATCACTGCGCTCAAGAGAGGATGACTTGACGCACAGAAACAAAGAACACTTAATCCTGCTGGTTTTAAGAAGCGAACGGGGAAGAACCAGTACATTCAACACCAGCGGGCATTTGTTTTTCTTAGCCTAGTTACATGCATATTTCACATACTTTGCATCACTGCTAACCCTTTTCTCTGTCCAGGAAGCCATTGACCTCCATCAATCTTCAAGTGGTGGCAGAAGTACTCAGATCCTTTACTTGAGTAAAAGTAGAAATACAGTAGTCAAAAAAACCTCCATTACAAGTAAAAGTCCTGAATTCATAATGTTACTTAAATAAAAGTACACAATTATCAGTAAGAAATGGCTACCTGTTGCTTAACAGGTACAGCCGGTTGTCCACTAATCACTGGGCTGGTGGTTCGATCCCCAGCTCCTCCTGTCCCCAAGAGTCAAGGTTGAACAAGTCACTGAAACTCAATTGCTCCTTAATGTGGCTCGCGTCAGTATGTGTGAAGCATTTTGGTTAAAAGCCTAAAAGAAGAACATTTAAAGGGAACTAAATGTTCACTGTGATGGGTTATACACTTCAAGTAAAGTTCAAACCTCTGCAAGTTGATTTTCATACCTTGCTGAAATGATTAGAAGTCAATGGTTGCAGATAAAGAAACCAGTTTTAAAACTCATGATATACTTTGGAAAACGGACTCCGGTATTGTAAAGAATGCATGGCTTGTAGTTCAAAAACACTGTGGTCCTTTCAGCAGGATGCTTCAGTGTTGTGGGATAAAGAATGGGGAAGCTTGTGTGCTTTAAGTTTTGTTTATGAGAATGTATTATAAGATAAAAAAGAAGATACAGTAAACAACATATGGTCTGGCGGTTGGCTTCATCCTCCAAGAAAGTTTACAAAATCCTCCTCCAATTCCTTGAGTGCCATGTCGGATGCACTCTCAGGAGTAATAAAATACTGTAATGCAGTTGTAAAATATCTGACACGGCGTTCATTCAGTTTTTTTGGTTGTAATTCATCCACACCGACACACTCAGGCTGACCTCCAGTCTTTCTGCAAAGACCTTTGGAAGGTTTGAAGGTTTGCATTAAAAAGTACAACATGTGTTGTGTTGTTTCTAATCCTCTATCTTACACAGACGTCATCCAGAAGGCATGCATACATCATGAATATTTACACAAATACACAAACTTTTCCACTAGCTTGTATACAAGTGGAAATGTACAACACACACAACATACACACACTTCAGTACATTCACTGAGTGAATTCATATGGTAATCTCATCTCTCTCCCTGCCAAGTTGAAGCCAGGCCGGAATTGCTTCCACGGTGCTCAAGGTTTAAACATATTTATTTTTCTGTGGGGGGTTGACATAAGAAGGCCATCAGAATAAAACAGACATCTACCCGAGCTTTGGCTGAACTCTTACAGCCCCTTTAGATCTGGTGTGATTATCGGTCATTGGCCTGACTCAAACCATGAATCTTGTAACTATAAAGTTTGTGTCACATCTGAGATGAGGCAAATCAAATTCAGGTGTAGCTTTTGGGTGAACTTTGGCAAAAGGACTTCGACTGTTGACATCTTGCAAATAGTCTTGACAGTGCTGATCTGGAAAACCCAAAATGGAGGAAGTTCTCATATCAGCCGTTTCGCATAATCTAGTTTCGTATGACTCTGCTCTGCATAAATAAACTGCTATAAACTGCTCCACAAAAGAGATGTAGCATGGTGTGCTGTCAGTCGTGCAACAGGAGTGGACTATATTCCCTTAAAGTAACTCCTTAATTTTTATTTCGGTTAGTGACCCTAGAGGCAAGTTATCAATATGTCACCTGAATTTCACTGTGCCTTTGTCTGGTTCGACTAAACTCTAAAGAAACAGATTTATTTTGTACTTCTGGACACATGGGTGAATTATTCTTTTTGAACAGGTATGTTTTTGATGGGTAAAAAGTTTTAAATACAGCATGTACAACAAGGTTTATAGGTTCAAAAGAACTCCAAAGAGACACTTTTCTGGAAGCATACTGTAGCAAACCTTTGTCTTAATCCTTTGTTTAAGCTAGGATAGCATGTTAGCAAGCAAGTCAAACATCATGAAAGGATCCAGGCCTACATTATGTCTTAACTCACGCAGCGGTCATAAACTCAGATGACCGACTTTCGGAGGAAATGTTAACGCAGAGCTGAGTGGCAAAGTGAAGATAAACGCAAACTGAGTTAGAAATACACAAGAAAGGTTGAGGCAAAGTTGGTAAATGCTTTGAAAGTTACATTTGGACAATAAGTAACTATGTGACCATGGCATTCACCACTATCCTGCACTTGCGCTCGTGTCGTGCATTGCTGGATGGTATTACTGTATGTTGGGCTCTGGAGGATTTTTACTGGAGGTCTGTGTGTAAAAGTCAGGGCAAGTCATGAAATAACAGAGGCCTGGTTACTCCATGCAGCAGGTCCTCCTGGGAGCTGCACCGATGTCTGGATGGGGGTCTTACTCCCTCCGCTGCTGCGTCTCCTGTTCCCACACATGTGGGCTTAGAGAGGCCGGGCTCCGGAGGTTTGCGGCCGGCATGGAACCCAGAGTGCACTAATCTATTTCCTGCACTTGTTATGGTTTCTCCAGCAAGGCTCGGAACGTTCCTGGAGCCGAGCATGGTGTCGGGCCGTCTGTGTCTGGAAGCAGCTGTGTCAGCACAGCCGGGGCTCGGTTCGGTCCGGTGGGTTTCTCTGGCAAAGAGCATTTTTCCCCGCATTCACTACCACCTTCACCCGCCACCTCATCCATCCATCCATCCTGGTTAACACGGAATCAAACATAGTTATGTTAACATTATTAGCCAGCTTTTGTCAGACCCTGACACATTTAATATGTGCTGTCATGTGATACTTTCCAGTGTGTTTTTCAGAATGTCTGATGAGGAGTTTTATGCACTTTGCTGCGGTTTCTTTTCCTAGTGTTGTGTTGTGGTTTTCTCAAATTCTGCTTCTTAGTTCTATCGTACAAATGCGTGGTAGGTTTTGATCACTTAATACGTTTGTAAAGTGTACAAAGCCTTCTTCACTGTCTGCCATACCGCTGTCAAAAATGTTCCTTTGGCCTTGAGACTTTACAGTCAGCATGCCTACTCAAACATATTTATTCTGTGTGCGAGTAGATGCGTATTTGTCTTTATCTTTGATTGTGCTTCTCTCTTTGATGCTAATGTTTTCATTTTCCCTCATGTGATTCTCATAGTCCATTAAGTTGCATTTCTTGCAGCATTGCATCTGCTATAATCAATATTTTTATATTAACAATGGATCAAATGACTATGTGTAATGAGAAAGCTGTTGCTCATAGTGACAAACCCATAGAAAGTGATCACTCGGCTTGTGTTATTGAACTTCATAGCGTCTTTAAGCTCATCGTTTTGGTTTTACAGCCTTTAAACTTTACTGTATCAGGCTCCAAAAACCCTCCAAAATATGTATGCTGCCTGTTCAGCTCACCCAATAGTAGACAGACAAATATGGCGACTGGCTGGTGAAGACAGTGAAGCATTTAGCAGTTAAGAGCTAGTAGATTCTTCTCTCAGGAGTTGGTGGAGCCTAAAATAGAGCTAAAAGCGAGTGAATAATAGACTTACATTCATCAAATGGACCCAAACACGACTCAAATAAATGCTAATATTGCTCCGTATGAGCTGGATGGATGCAGCTTTTTGCTTACATGTTACCATATGACTTAAAGAGTGATAATATATCAGCTTTGTGTTTACCGCTTGGTTCTGCTGCCCCCAAGTGGCCAACAGAATTAAGTTAGTTAATTTCATAATGGCACTCTCTGTTGAAATGAGCTATCGTAGAAACCCCAGACGCAGACGTACCTGACCTGAGTATCCAGAAGGTTAAACACCTGTTGTGGAGAGCAGACAGAGATGGGAAAACACTTACTGAAGTCAGCTGCTAAAATGTGGAGCAGACCTGCAATAAAACGGCACGGTTTGTCTTTGACTTTCAAGGGCTTGTCTGGTAAAAATCAGGAAGTAAAAATTGGCTTCTGGTTTAGACATCACAGAGGTCTTGTGTTTTATTCATAATCTTTGTGGTGAAACCATTGATTTTAAAGCTGTACTGTATCAATGTAAATATCTATCATTCCTCCACAAGTAAAATAAAGATAGGCCTGTAGCTGAGATGCAACTGGGTGCTATTTTTCTAATGATTTAAACTGATTTCCTATCAAAAGATACCATGCTTCTTTAACACCTGTTCTCGATCGTTTATATAATTTATATTGATTGTGTTTAACTCCTATACCCTGGGCACAGCTTCCGTTTTTATAGCTTTTGATTGATTTCGTCTCAAAAATGGCATTTTTAAGTAGTTTTTAAAAACGCCTTGTGGGACGCCCCGAAAACATCTCAAAGCACGTTTGAGGAAAAATTGAAAAATGAATGCGATGACAAGAGGAGAAAGCGTGCGTGTTAGTGTGAGTGAGAGAAAGAAAAAATTTAGGCAGACGCTACAAATTTAATTTCCCAAGGAGACGTCCAGAAACAATGAAGTGTCTCAGTTTCACATGTCAGGCTTAAGTCTTGTTTTCTCTGTGCAGGGAGAGGAAAGTTCACCCAGAGATACTGGAGCCTCGGGGGTGTAAACAAAAAGATGATGTACTGTACAGACCAGGGATCAGGGATTTCCTCGTATCTGTTTTTGGGAGAATTGCGCACCACTGGACGGGACGGGAGGAGAGATAACACTAAGATACTGAATGAGCTAGAAGAGCAGGGGGGCGCTGGGCGAGAGGGTGTCTGCAAGAGAAGGTGGAGGAGACGCAGCCCGTTGTAAGAGAAGAGCAGAAAGTGGATGGATGGGTTTGGAGGAGTGCGAGGGGATAAGGGTTTGTGAGTGTGCGTGTGTGATGGGGGTAGATAAAGAAAAGGAGGTAACAGTATAAGATCCAGCTGGACCTACTTATCTGAAGCACAAACTACACACAACATGGCATGACATAAGAGCACATGTACTCGCCTATACAATTTAAAAAAAAACATTAGTTTAGTGCTGTAGTTTTTCAGACATCATTACTCTCGCTCTCAGACATTTAGACACGGTCTTATCTCCGTTATAATTCAATCCCTTCAGCCTGGAATCCCACAAAACTGTCTGAATGTGAAGAAAGGCGGCCAAGCGGTGAATTGGCAGCCGATCACAGAGGAATTTTATGAGCACATCATTTTTCTTTCCAGGATGACAGAAGCAGTGGTGGAAATTAGCTAAATTAATTTACACACATGCTGTACTCTAGTCTGATCTTGACCTACTTGTACTTGAGTGTGTCAGTTTTACACAAGTAAAGTAAAAAATACAAATCCATAATTTGACCGCTATAGGTACTTGCATATAAAGATTCTACATACACGAGAGAAACGCAACTCCAAATGTGCTAATGTCGCTCCTGATGTGTACATGAGCTGCTGTTTGCTAACACCTTATTAACTTTATATGATAATGTCAGTGTTGTTTTTGCAGCTTGTTGCACTGCCCTGCAAGTGGTTTTGCAGTTTTTTGCCACTTCCTCTCGCAATTCATTTTGACACATTTCACTAATCAAAACAGGTGCCATACAGTACCTGTGACCCATGCATGAGCGTGCAAGAGCCGTGCAGTTCTTGCACATTTATCTGCAATTTTACGAGCGACAATCAAATGTGGCATCGCGACCTGGACTTATGAGAGGCACATATAAAGCAGAGTGGTCAGTGATGATCAGTTGACGCAGCAAAAACATTTGACACCCTCCAGGTTTAAATGCAGTCTTTGTGTTAAAACAATCCATTCAAGAGAAACTACAGCGCAACAGTTAGATGGTTTTAACATCCCGCTCAGTTCCGAGAGAATCCTGCAAGCTCTTGTCCAAACTTTCCACCCCCTCCTTCTTTTTCTCTCGCTGTTAGGCCTTCATTAGGATCCAACTGCAGGCTCCAGGCGCTAGATACGAAGAGCAGGCGTCGATGGGTGAAGTTTTTGCCAGAATAGCACATGTGCTGGTGGTTAGCTGCTATTTTCAATCTTGCCTGTGATCGTCTGAGTGTCAGTGACTTTTCTTACTCACCTTTAAGAATGAGGGAAAGCAGCATACCCAATCACATTCCCCCTCCAGCTCTCACACACCATAATAACCCCAGTGTCCTTGATATGACCCACGTGCAGATGTCAGGGGAGGGTTTCTGGAGTTCAGTATGGCCTCTATTTAAGTGCCTTAAAGGGGGGGTTCAAACAGGGGGTCTGAGTCATTGATTTAGTAATTAAATAAAAGAATAGCAGAACGGAGAGAAGGTCGCTCCAAGACACCTGCGTTCCTTTAACGTCTCCCGTGAAAAAGTTTGTGTTTGATTTTGGCGAGCTTGTACATGAGTTCTTACTTATTCCCTCCAGTGTGTGCGTGCATTCAGCCTCACAATAACACACACCATCACACTTTTGTAATACAAGCTGATAACCTCTCATGTATGTGAGTCTCTTGTGTCCATGAGCACTGAAAGTTCTCCAACACCTCCGGCAGCAGAACACACAGGCACCCTTCAACAACGAATTTGGGGATTCTAATGTCTCTTTTTAGTATAAGTAATAAAACCTCCTAAATCTGTTACTCACAGTCTAAAATGTTAATGAATGGGGGGGAAAATGACTGTGAGGATTGCCAAGATCAACCTATGGCTTCCTGGTTTGCAAGAGGGAGTGAAGCGGAGAGGAACAGCGTCCAGCTCCAAAACTCTGTCAGATGCATAATGACTATCACATTTTCACATGTGGGGCTACGACTGCAGACAAAGGGAATTCACTAAATTAATTTTCTGGCACCTCAGAGAGCTCTGCACAATGCTAGTCATGCATGCGTATGGTTAATTAGAAACTTAAAAAGGTATAAGCCACAGAATATGTCTGTTGTTCTTCCAAAGATCACATACCTGATTCAGTGACTCCATATGTCCAGTGCTTCCAACTTCCCAAGTACATGTATGGTACTGCAGCTTAAGAATCAGCCATTCGCCAAAAATTCTACACATAGAGCACGTGTTGTACTGTATGTACTGTAGGATTAGCACTCTTAGTATTGTGGTGTGAATGGAATGAGAGTGCCAGCAACCCAGTAATCTAATTTCTTTAGAGACACATTTTCAATAGATATAAAAATCTTCATATACACTTTCAAATTGTTCTGTAAACTAAATGCTATAATTTTCTCACGAGTAACTATAATGACTGCATGTGTATCGTAGGATGAAAAACAGGATGATTTAATACGCAATCGCTTCAACAGTATGCTATTACCCGTCTCTGCATAGCACACATAGCTGAAGCTCTAAGAAAATGTTGAAGGCACAGCAGTTTAATTACAAATTGGTTTTGGTAATCAGATCTTGCGGTTTGGAGTAATAAAGTAATCACGTTGGTGCCTCATGGCGCCTGTGCGAGCACAGATTCAGCTCTTCCAACACTCAGGGAGAAGGTCCCCTTCCCAGCACTTCTTCTAAATTACCCTAAACCAACAGTAGAGTAATTTAAAGCCATTGTCAGGTGTTGATTAAGTGGTATCGCCTCTGTGTGATTCACCACCCAGATGTCAGACAGCCTCTGGATGCTTCGTCTTGACTTCAGGCTTTGGCATAGGGAAGCTGGGGAAGACAGCTTGTTGTCTTTCAGACTGGCAGACCACCCCCCCCCCCATCCGACACATCCGACCGCAGATGTGGCGGGCCACCCAGAAGGGACTGCAACACCCATGATGCCTCATAACAGGAGGCATTTCCATTGTTACTCACCTCATAGAGTGTCCCATCTGTGTTTGGACTTTTTGTATTTTGTCTTTGCTGATTTTGGAGGCAACGTGTGTAATTTTGTAAATTAACATTCGGCATGTGGTTTGCGCTCCCTCTCGAAAAATGACTTATTGTGCTGAGCAATTCATTCAAGTGATCATAAATTCTCTGTTTCCATTCTAAGTTTCCACCTTCTAAGCATATGTTGTTCAAAATATCCTTCTCTACTCACATGTTTTAAATTCTACTTCACTGACTCTGCACGAAATAATAGGGTTTAAAAATCACCTGTAAAGTAAAACAAATGCTCAACTACAAGATTATATAACCACAAACTACATGTGACATCCACTACATAGCCATTTATATTTTCCAAATTTGAATACATTATCACCTCATGCCTATCTGAATTATTCCTAAACGCCTTTTAGGCCGACCAACCACCTGACAACACGCAGTCCACAGTCGTATTCACATTTTACAGCCCTCCATGCTGTTAAATGATAGAGCTTCTTATTACAAAGCAACCCTGAAATCACGAAGCGGCTCACTCCATGATGACTGTAATGTTATACCGACATTACCCACAAGCGACACCAGAGCAGAAACCGCCACCTCGGACAGAAAACGTCAGTCCACAGTGGATCTGCTGCAGGAGAAAAATGTTCAAAAAACACAAGAGGTGCTTTGGTGTAGGACCTATCCTCCGTCCATGTGGTGGAGTCAGCAACGGATGTGGCCAACATGGTGATGAGTTTGGCTGATGTGGGCATGGTCTGTAAGAGAACTGTCCCTTAGAGGCTTTTCCCAACCAGCTTTCTGTCAAGAATCCCAAAAATCTGCACAGCTCTTTAAAGGCTTCCTGCCTTTATCTGGCAGCACATCAGCAGAACAGGAACTGTAGTCCAGTACATTTACATTTCAGACACTGTCTTAGTAGGACATGAAGTGCGACAGTAGGCTGAGCTTGAGATTCAATCTTTCATTACAATAACTGAATCTTTAACAAGACACTTGTAAGACTAAATTTGCTTTTGAGATCTCAACCAAAAACAAAATCTATTAAGTGCATATTCTTGAAGTGAATGTGGGATTTTGTGTTGATCATTTAGCTACAGTCTAAGTTGTCTTAGAACATGCAGAGAGGGGCCATTGTTGTCTTAGTTTCTACTCAGCTGCAGTGGCTGCAGCTTGCTCTGAAGCATCTATCTCCTCTTTAAAAGGCGTGACCTTAATGTTAATATGTAATTGTTGTTTGCATGCTGGAGTACAGTATATGTCACCTTCCTTGCCACAACCACTTGTGCTTTATAAAACATTTTGGACGCAGGGTGAGGAATTCCTGCAAACAAGACAGAATGAGGTATATTTTAATGCCTCAAATACCATTTTGTGGTTTATTATTCCAGTTGCTCATCAGAGGGAAAATGTCACGCTATTTATTTTATTTCTGGTTTTCTGCGACTGGCGACATTTAGCTGTTTGTTTTTCTTTGAAGTGCTTGCCAGTGCTCCGTCTGCACTGGGGGTCTTTGTAGTGGTTTTCACATTTTGACTGGCACCTGAAGCAACCAGCAGGAGACTGGACCCGAGTGGGTGGACATCCATCAGATGAGGTTTTGGAGATTGTTGCAGATCAGAGTCGACTCTGCAGGAAGTTTCAGGATTCTTGAAAATGCTGACTGGACCAAAATGACAGATTCTCAGTTGTTCTTGTGTTGCAGTTTTGTGTGACAGCGATTCAGTTTTTCATTTGAGCTGCAGTAGCTCTTCTGTCACCCAACTGGAGCTCGGGTGTTGGCTGGTTCCTGGACTAAACACAGGGCACACAGGCAAGTAGTAGCAAACAGTGATGTAACAGCGGTACAAACAGGATGAATCGACAAAGGAAAGGAACCGTATATACTGTATAGACAAGGGACTAAGGAGGGAATCGGGCAGGTGAGCACTAGAGAACAGGTGTGGCTAATCAATGACACAGAGGGCAGGAACTGAACAGAGAGGAAGGATTTCAAAATAAAACAGGAAACAGAGACAAAACCCACAGCCATCAGACTTTGGCCCTTGTCAAAGTCGCTCACATCCTTACGCTTGCCCATATTTCCTGCTTCAACACATCAACTTGGAGGACAAAATGTTCACTTGCTGCCTAATATATCCCCCCCACTGACAGGTGCCATTGTAATGAGATAATCAATGTTCTTTACTTCACCTGTCAGTGGTCATAGAGTTATGGCTGATCGGTGTGTTGTGAGGTGCTGCACTTTGTTATCTTTTCTCACAGCTGAATGACAGCTGATTAAAGACAAACAGCCCTGGATTCTTGTGTTTTCATTTGGATACAGTGTTTCTTTTGTTTTCCTCGTCCTGCTCTCCTGCATTCTCACTTTGAACTCACTTCTTCTTTTTGCTGATGCTGTTGTATTTCCTTCAGAGTGGAGCAGTGGCAGGCTATCGAATTCAGGATGCTAATGTGATCGTCATTAGCCACACACACACACACACACACACACACAGACTTTCTACAGAGCTGCGACTTTGGCTCCTTAAGCTCCAATGTTTTGCTTTGTAACTAAAACCCAAGTCGCTCTGTGGGCCCCAAATCCTTTAGCTGAGTAAGTCCATTCCCGCTCCACACTCCATTGTCGATGAAGTTTTCTGGAAAGACGACCTGTTTGTGTAACTGCAGCGAGCGCTGAGTCTGTGCAGAGCCGAGCGGGGGGCCTCTGGGCTCGAGGGAGGGGGCGGCGCAGGAGAGGCAGCCTGCGTGCCTGTCTGACCGCAGCTCAGCTGAAAACTATTTAGGAAGTGTTTATTTCTGCCTTTACTATCAGTAGGTGAGACGTCATTATGGTGGGATGGGGAGTGGGCAGTTTGGTCAGCACTCTGTGTCTTACCAGAGTTATTTGTGAGCTGAAGAACTTCTCGTGATTCTGTCTGTTCAAGAAAATGAGCAAAGAAAAGAACCCAAACCAAGCAACAATCGTTGTTTAATTTTTAAATCAGAAATTAGACCTAAACTAGAAAGGACATTGACATATGACCTCTATATAGTGATTAATCCTGAACTTATTTTCACATCAAAGCTGCGCTGTTTTTGTACTATTAGGGGATAATGTTTTAAGTTTTAAGATGCCAAAAGTGGCCAAAAAAATCAATTAACGCAGCTCTAAACATATCCTGTATATGTTTTAACCATGTTGCAATTCTGGAAATTAAATTAATTCAGTGGCATTTTGTTTTGTCAGTAAAGATTTTCTGCATCTTTCAAAATTGTAAATTTCTCGGGGACTGGCCGAGTGTTTATGAATTCGGTAAGGTAAATATTAACAAAAACCCAAATGTTCTACTTCTTTCTTCTTCTTCTTCTTCTTTCTTTTTTAATATGTGTCTAATGTAACCCCATAAACCTGTCACTGGATCAAAGCCGATCTGACACATGAATTAGATCTTTATGTGGAAAAATAAAAAGGTTCCGCCTCGCTCCCCCACAGCGAGGCAGCAGACAGTTGGAGCCTGGGAGAGCTGCTGGATGCTGCAATCTTGGTTGCCTCACAATTTGATAATGCCTTTTGTTGGATGTGATGCAGAGCTCAGTCAGAAATATCCCGTCAGAAAGTCACCCCCCCATGTTACAGTCCCCGAGAGGTTCTTGGCTAGCTGTGGACGATATGACAGGGATTACTGGCTTTCATCTGTCACTGATTTCACGCCTCCTCTCAGGTCTGTAAATCATTTTGCCTTCCCTCGTTTTCTCGCCCATTTCATTTGTTTTTCTCTTAATTCATTGTTTTTGCGACTGGCCTTGTCCTGCCTGTCTTCACTCCTCTTCTCACCCCTCCTTCATTCATTCACTTACAACCATAAGCATCATGCCCGCCTGCCTCATGTGATGGAGGCGTATGGTTTCCATCACATGTAATAAAAGAGATGGAGTCTAGGCCACACATGAAGGCGGGATGGTGTCGGTTTCCTGCAGGGCCCCAGAGCCATCCCATGAACTCAGAACCCTTTGGCCCTAATTCTGCACTTCCTCTGATTCCATCATTGGCAGGTACAGTCTCAAAGAGCGCAGTGGGCATGCTGCAGGATGGAGTTTATTCTCCAAGCTGTTAAACAGTCCGTTTATTAGGCAGACAAACCATGCAGCCAGGACCTCTGCTGCAAGAGAGCTTTGTGCATTGGTATGTACACACAGCACCTCTCTTCACATGTTCCTCTAGAGGAAAATCCAACCAAAACTATGCTTACAACAGCTGTTATCGAAGTAATTTTAATTTCCACGTCTATGTTTTCCTTTGGTTATGCCAGAGTTTTGTGTACAGAGATCAGAATCACTTTTTCTTTGTTGAAAAATCTCCCCGATCTCCTTCTTTCTTGCTACAAAGTTGAACACAAGTTTACTTCTAATATGCTCAAGGACATTTTGCAGTAAGAAATCACCAGAGGTGACTCATTCATTGAGCCATCACCTCCCTCCTGACTGTAAAACATCTTGGCTTTGATTACAGCATATCAGAGATCTTGTAAAACTTCTTATTTCTGTTTGAGTAATGAAGGACAGATGGCATGAAAGATGAACACCATTTTAAAAAAATTAATAATTGGAAACAAGCAACTACAGTTTTGGCGTTCAGTGTAAAAAAAATATTTCACAATCAGCAGAGATACTGTTGGTGGATAACAGCCGTCCACTGTCTTTGTGATGTAATGAGACTGCCAAAGGGGTAAAGATGCATTTATTATTATTATTGAAGCATAGGCACTTTAAGCCACTATCTGTATAATTGTTATGTGATTATAGTGTCTTTTAAATGATGAAGCCATTAGTTTTTTTAGTTTGAAGAAGAATTGGACATTTATTGGAGCAGTTTATGTGTTATTGGCATCCATTACTGTCTCCCACAGTGCTTTTTTAGATGCTACCACTAGCGGGCACAAATCTTTAAAGCAACAAATAGTGGCTTAAGTTTTTTGTTTTCTGAGGAAAATATTGTATTTTTCCTTTGCAGGTCACAACATTAGATAAAAAGTATATAAATGTTGCTGTTGTAAGGTAGAAATCTCGTAAAATGTCAGTTGAAGGAACACAGAAAAACTGCCTTGTCTTTGCTCAGTGACACATTATCTAGAGTATCAGAGTTCATTCAACTGCCCAGAAACAGTGGAAACTGCCAATTAAAAAGAGCATTTTTGATATTTTAGCTATAGTAATGTATCATGTTGAATACAGCACTTTTACTGGTAACGGAGCATTGTCCCATTCTGATATACTTTCACTTAAGTCACAGATTTGAGGACTTCTTCTTCCACCACTGTGGTTTGTCTTGAACTCCTCTCTTTGTCTGTGGTGCCAGGTCTAATTCACTGATTGCCCTCTTGGAGTAATGTGCACTGCGGTTCCTGGAAAGGGGTCGAGTGTGTGTTAGGCAAGGCAGGGATCCAAATCACAGTTTGTGTGACCTCAGCTCACAGCTTTGCAGTCTCATCCGTTACTATAGCATCGCTTCTGCTATTTACAGTAAATAAACATTGTCTTTGAATGAGCTCGGCCCAACTTATCGTCCATGCTGTGCTGTGGACATTATTTTGGCATGTCAGTGGCAAATTCATGGCCATGTTGAGATGAAAAAGATGATGCTGGTTAATCCTTCATTTCAGGAAATGAGGCTGGTGAAATACATAGGCTTAATAATCAATAAGGTGGCCACTGTCTGGATATGTTTTTTAAACGTAGAGGTTTTGCAGGAACAATGGGTGACTTTATCCAGCCAGGACACACAATGACAAGAGAATCCATTCACATTTTTAAAAAACCCCACTGGTGTGTTGTTCTCATTTTGGGAAGGCTCTTTGTCTTTGGAGCATCATTCTTGTTTTGCTTTGAGCAGTAAAAGTGTCTGAGCATCCTGGTCAATACTTGTTTTGCGGTCAAGGGAAAATATGACGAATCAGTTTTCGATTTAATGATGAGCAGCCAAACTAAAGCAAAGTCTCTGATGTTAAACTGTGAACAAGGAGGTCAGTGTTCACTTATGTTTTTCCAGCCTGCTTCAATATTTAATATAAGAACTGTGTCACTCTAGAAGCTTGTTTTTTTATCTTTATCAGCAGGCCCGAACCGATTACACATGTAGCCTAACTTCATGTGCTACAAACCTCAACATATGTTATCCATATGACTGACATTTGAGAAGCCGTGAAAGACATTTGACCTGACTGTCTCATATCCATCTGGCCATTTGTAATGTAAACAGGCAGCGAAGGAATGCGTAGCGATTAAATTTTGCATCAAAACCTATTTGAGTCCTGTTAGTATTAGTTAGTATTAATATCACTTTTTTGAATGCATGATGTTTTGGATTCAGTTTTTTAACATCAGTTTTGTGTATCATTTCAAAGTGCACTTTGTCTAGCTTGAAATAACTTTCTATTCCTGCTAACACAAACAGCCAAAGTACGAGGACATGAACGTGACAGCGTAGTTTACAAAGCCACATCCCATGTCAGCATGGTTTTGGTAATTTGCAGGTTAAAAGACACCTCGGCGTCTAAGTTGAAACTGGGCTGAATTTGGTTGAAAAGTGAGCTTTATAGGTGTCTATAGTTACATATAACCATCATTTTAACAGGATTTACCTTTACCTTTCAACATGTAATTAGGATCTGCTTCACAATGAAGTACAGTCATTTCAATTCTGTTGAAACAACAGTATAAGTTATAGTTATAGATACTTTGCAACGTAATTTATCCCCATGTAAACCTAAACTCCTGGATGTGTTTTCTCTCTCTCCCTTTAGGTATGTGATGTCTAACAGCAAACGGACTGTAGCAAAGCTCAGGCTACTTATTGAAGCTCGGTACCTTTTTGGCGCTGATCAAAAATGTTTGCAGAGCTTTCAAGTACCGACAGCTGCCATCAAATGGTTGGTCCAATTCATACTCAATCATTTAAAGTTAAGAATTTGCTCATTTAGGCAAAGCACTACAACAACAACAATAAATATGAAATGAAAAGAGGATATTGTAGAGAAACATTTACGCTGCTCAAATAAATGTTTTGGTGTCCGTACCCAAAGTCAGGTGTCATTACTAGTAGAGCTAGGCCGCTAGCAGTATCAGACGACATAAGCTTATTGCAGATATATCAGTATCAGTGTATATGTTGTCAACTAACTAAAAAGAAAGTGCAGTAAATAAATGCCGAACTAAGCATGGGGTCAAAATGTCCCGCTCAGTATGTATCTCTGCATGCAATCCTGTAAAAATGAATCCTAAGGGATCTGTATCAAGATTGTTTGTTTGCATTATGTGTTCATGTTTTTAAAAAATGACTAAGCATAATGTACCCACTGATATTAACTCACTCAGCATTCGCCAGTTAAAATATAATCTGCGGACGTTGGTTTTGCACGATAAATGAGTGTGTCGACACTCGGGGGTTGAAAACATTTCGGCTGCTCCATCTGATGTCTTTGCTCTCTGGGTGTGCTCACAGAGGAGCTGTGAAACGGAAATACCCTCCTATTTATTGTTGTGTTGTCGGCCATGTGTTTTGTGATATGCCAGGTGTCCTCCTGATTTGACAGCCAGCTAAAAATTCTCCACGTCTCCACCGAGCATCTGAAGCTCATCAGTAAAGTGTGCACTGAAAGGGAAAAGCCTTTTGCCTGTGTAATAGTTTATACCCTTGCGAAGTGTTTTGGTATCAGTTCAGCGCAGCAGATTTGTAAACTCTGTCAGAGTGTTTGGGTTGGAACAGCAAATTTGGGCAGCAGCGCTTTGATTACTGTGAACTGATGAACTGATATGATTGCTTTTTTGTGGAAGCACGCATGAGCTGACACTTCAAACATGTCAGCCGTTATGAATGATTCATAAATGCAATAATTTATCGTGGCTGTGTTCCCAGAGTGCACTTCTCTGGTTACAGTTGCGCCGGTGGCGAGGGAAGACTTTGGTAACTCCTGATGTCTCATACACAGCTGTGTTTGTAAGCCACTTTCTGCTTACTGACTCGCTCCACACCCAGGACTGGAGCTGTGCTTTTCAAAGTCAAATGTCTTTCAGGCTTGTGCTCTTGTTAGTACATTTTAAGGAGCCCAATGAGGCTCTTTGCATGATTTGGACATGAGCATCAGCCATGTTTTGGGGCTATAAAATCTGAGGTCATTTTCAGGTGTTGGTACAATTTATAAGCTCTATAAGATATTTTTCTCCTCTTCTAGATTCTCATCATGCTTCTCGGTCATTTCCTCTCTTTCTCTCCTGTTAAAACATTTTATTTCCGAACACATAATGACGTGCTTTTTTGGAAGATGTGAAGATTTTGGCGAGAAATCACCAAACGTCACAAATGCTTTGAAATGCACGGACCCCTATATTGTCATTCTTGGGAACATGAGTTGTTCATGCCCGTGTTCTTAACAGTAAATCTCGTGTTCTGTCAGGTTGGCCGTGCGCTCAGGAGTTCTTCCCTTCCAGCTGGACTTGGTGTTTAACTGAGGGCTAATACGCAGTGGTCATTAACAATCCCTTCACACCCATAAGAACGAGTCAAGTTGTTAACTTTGGCATCTAAACTCCCGTTGAGATGCTGACGAGCCAATCGGTGCTGCATTTTTAATTTATTGACGTATTGGCTCATCTATTAAAATGCACTTGCGCTAAATGTGTGGTGAAATCTTTGGCACTAAATGGTTCCTGCTCTTTACAGGTTAATGAATGACGGTCATGTAATTTACTGGCTTTCAGATGGTGATAGTCATGTGTTATTTCTTCATACGGCAAAGGTGAAGTGAGTTTCAATGCAGGTGCATGAAAACCAGAAACCCCCCTCCACGCACGCAATGCAACCCCAACCTTTCCACACACACACACACACACACACACACACATAGAAAGACACACACTTCCTGAATTGAAAATGAAAGGCAGCTGTGTTCCCGTCAGCGCTGTGGATCTCGCCACTCATCTGTCATGACAGATATCCTCAGAAAGAAATATTCCACACGTGTCCCCCGCTAGCTAAGCCCTTTTAGTTCGACTCCGAAGACAACTGACACTGCAAGAAGAGAACTGAGACGTGCAGATCCACCATTTGTGCTTCACTGGGAAACAAATCTTTGTGCACAAATAGAAATAGAGAGACAACAACTGAAAAAGAGGACGTTTGCTGAGTGAAGACAGAGTAAATAAGTCAGTGGGGGGTGTTGTTTTTGTGTCCCCTCCCCCTTCACCACCCGGGCCCTAAGGGAACTGCTGGACCCTTTAATGTAGACTCCAGGGCCGTTTGTCCAGATGTGGGACTCCTGGACATGGAGAGTCCCTAGCTAAAACCAAATTCTACCCACATGTCCTTTTAAGACCTTTCTGCTCCAGAAAAATGTATAACAGGCAGCAAAGTCTATTGAATCATGTGGTATTCTTCACTCTTTTTACACAGGGATCCAGGAGGGCACCCAGTGCACTAAGTGTAAGAATGAATGGGCACTGAAGACCTCCATAGCACTGCTCTATGTGCTGTGTACTCTCCTCACCATCGCTGTCGCTGTGCTTGGATACAAAGGTAAGACGGCCCAGTAAATGACACTCTTCCGCCACCGTGACCTGATGGGTCCAATTATAGGGGCCCTGGATAACAAACATGTCTAAACGTCACTTCAGTGATGCCATTTGCGTCCTAAGAAGTTCAAATGATTTGCTTCCAGGTTGCTGAGAGAGCGGGCCTCCAAACATCATTTGGTTTCTTTTCATGCCGCCAAGAAATACGAGCATTGCTATTTGCTGAGTGTATGAGTACACCGAGACCCTGTGTCATGTTTGTGTGAGAGAGAGGAGGAGTTCTCTGTCACCAGAGTGGACTTCTGCGTGGCATGACGTGAATGTTTTCTGGCAAAGTTTCTTCGTCATTATTTAAAGGCAATACGTTGGTAATGGAAAATATGAGCAGAGGACCTATAAGATCAGCAGTTTTTCTCTCAGGAATCACTCGTACATACAGATAAAGTTTGTGTTTCTTGTCTTTGTGCTAAGCTAAGCTAACTGACTGCTGGCTGTAGCTTTTTCCATACCGACATCATGTAACTCTTGTCAAGAATGCGAATAGGTGTATTTCCCAAAATGTCAAACTATTCCTTCAATGCAAGTAGCCTCTACCCATGCAGATACCAGAGTTTTCACATTTTGTTTTCCAGGTTTTGAGTTGTCGGTCTCAGAGGTTTCTGCTGCTGCTTCAATACTACGGAGTTGAATGGAATTATGGTTGCAGAGCATTGGCAAATTATATTTAAAGAATTCATCAACAGCATCCCTTTCCACAAAGTGCCCATTACTTTCCATAGACTTCACTGTCAACAATTATCATCAGGACTATCCATCCGGTAGAAAGTAGATCCAATGAAAACTGTTCACAGTAACTGGGAAGACAATTTTGGAAAAGTATGTTGCTGTCAAGTTTATTAAATGTACTTTCCAATGCTGTGAGCTCCACAAGTGAAATTTAAATCACCAGTATGTTTCTTTCTGGCCACACAGACCCTCTAAGATTCAACCCTGTCCCCTCTCTCTGTCTCCACCCCACAACCTTCTCTCAGTTTATTTTACCAACACCCCCAATGCTCAGGTTCTGCAGGCTTTGTGGAGCTGAACGTCCTGGTTGGCTTCTTCACATTTTTTTCCAGGTCGGGAAACGGTCCTGCCGTCTTTTGGAGATTTGAACTCTGAATGTCCTGCCATAATTGTGCTAAACACTCCAATATGCGACTGTTTATGCCCCCTCCTTGTTTTCGGTTTGTGGAAATGGCATGAGGTTAGCATGTTCAGGGGTTATCTGTGTGTCTTGAGTACATTAACAATGATGTCCCCTTACTTTCTGAGCTCAGTTGGTTCCTACTTGCTCCATGGTGCATGTTTTCATGCGGGCCTAATTGATCCCAGATGAGCAGTGAGTGAACTCAGTGCAACTCCAGCAGAACCCACTGAAATTGGGTTTTTACTGGCACTGAAGCACTGCTCTGTCAAGGGAACCACAGCTCAGGCTAAGCACACTCCCAGCTCCAGATGGTTATGTAGTGAGACCCAGAGTGCTCTATGCTCTTAACATATGTGCTTCTCTCTGTCCTCCATCACTGACCCACAGAAACATCCTCTATGTGGCTCTTTTGTTTTGATGCATTTGAACCATAGACGTTTGGCAGGAAGTCAGTGACCTTCTGTCTTTTATCTTACAGCCTGTTGTCTTGACAGACACGACCGAAGGCAATATGAGGTCATTCTCGGGACTCTGGAGGATTTAAACCCCAATAATGTTCCTCAAAAGAGAAAAAGAAAAGTAACCGGAAGCCTTAAGCTGTTTGTTTTACCTCACTCCCTGTGTGAATGTCTTTTTGTTCTCAAAGCTATACACGGATCCATAAGGAGCCTTGCATTTAAAAAGCTTTTCACTGAAATATTTCAGTTAAATTAAAAATATTTTTTAAAAAAAATCATATTTTGTAAAACCATTACAAGAAAGCCCTGGGTTTATGTGTAGATGCATTCCCACTTAAATTTTAAACTCATCCTACCTCATCTCTCCTGACAGCTGTACTTTGTACATTGAGACGCTTGCTTCATGGCTCCTAGAAATGATAAAATAACCAAAGCATGGACCTTACAATTCACTCACTTCATTACTATTTATTACTTTCTATGTAATATAATAGGGGGCAGCTGTGGCTGAGTGGGTAGTTGGTGGTTCGTGGTTCGATCCCAGCTCCTCCTGTCCACATGTCGAAGTGTCCCTGGGCAAGACACTGAACCCAGAGTTTGCCCTGGTGGAGGCCAGCATGTCAACTGTGTCCCCATCGGTGTGTGAATGTGGTGTGAATGTGTGTTTGTCTGCCCTGTGATTCTCCCGCCTTTCACCCTATGTCAGCTGGGATTGGCTCCAGCCAAGTTGGATTTTACAAGACAACCCGGACAGTTTTAAGAACCACCCACACAAGAGCTGGAAAGAGTCCAAACTGGGTACAAAACAGCTTACAACATTTAGACCTAGAAGGTTTCTGCCAAAATTATGCTTTCCTCTGCAGCCCTGTTACAATTTCAACTTCTTTGCACATGTGTGTTTTATGGTTAATTTTGCCACAGTGTGATGCAATGAGCCTCTCTGGAGGCCAGTACTCGGATAGAGCTGGGGAAAAGGCCCAGAAATGGGTTCATGTGGGACTCTGCTTGTTCGAGTTTCTGTTTCCAGTCTAGAGTTTGTGTAAGTGTTGGTGAAAGAAACAATGTGCCATAGGTGTAGCCAAAGTCAAAGTGTCTTTTGTGCTCTGCAGTGCTGTGTCTGGAAATGTTTCCCATTTAGTTTGATTTGTGGAACATTTCCTGTCCAACTGACCATCTTCTCTCACAACTAAAAATAATGTGGTAATTTTATGCATTTATATGGTTTAAAATGTGTTTATTTGTTCCATGAGACAACTTTAGGTGCGTTTCTCGGACATCTAACAGGGTGAAGAAAGGAGACCAAAATCTGCTTTGACCATATTGGTTAAACATTCATTTTCCAATTTGAAGTTTCCCAAACATTTCACTGTCAATTACTCAGGAGGCAGTAACAGTAAAACATCTATTCCCAGTCTGGAGACCTTTGCTTTTGAAGTCTTAAATTGACATTTTGAATTACTCATAATCGCTTTCTTGCAGAGAGTTGGGTGAGATCAATGCCACTCTCATATTTATAGGGTAAATATAAAGCTGGAGCCAGAAGACAGTTAGGTTAGCTTAGCATAAAGACTGGAAACGGGTAGACAACTAGCCTGGCTCTGTCCAAAGGTAAGAAGATGCACACCAACACTGCTCTCAGCCAAGAAATAGTCTGGGACACAGTAAAACCATGTGCTTTTTTTTGTTTTTAAACAAACTTGATATAAAGCAATGATTCGTAGGCTTTAGCAGTGCTCCTAGGCAGATTTTATTGCCTTTGGACAGAGCTGTGTCTCCCTGTTTCCGGTCTTCATGCTAAGTTAAGTTAACTGAAGGCTGTTGGCAGCTGCATACTTAATGGAATTCTCAGCAAGAAAAAGAATGAGCACATTCCCCAAAATGTCAAAGTTTGTCTGTAAATTTAATTTCAATGGGATAGAAACTAGTGGCTAACTATTATGGCATTGAATTAAATTGATATTAGTGCTAATAAGGCCATAAATCAAAGTCATTACCCGTGTCCTCATGTGGAGGCATGGGCGGATTTAAACCAGCTTCTCGTCTTTCTGATCATTTGACCTCTGGAGGTGAAACCCTTGTGATTGAACTGTTGTTTTAACTGTTGGAGCAAACAGCTGGGATGCAGCTTCGCAGCAGAGGATCCCATACAGACCCCAGTTAAAGGATGTGTCCCCCTGGCAAGGCTGGTGGTAGAAGTGGGCTGATTCCCTGGAATTCCAGACACATTCCAGAGGAAATGAACTCCGGTGTCGCCTGTGGGGGCGAGAGGAGCCTCCCTGCCCCAGCGTCTGTCTCCTCTGGGCTGGCTTTGATCCGCCTGTTTACTGAATACCCCCCCAAGTCACTTCCTGTCTCCTAGGGCCCTCGCCAATGTCTCCCCATCTACCTCCAACTGCGGTTTCTGTCATTGACCACTCACTCCATCTCTCCTGAATCAATGTTTCCTACTCCTTCCTTTCCTACATTTTTCTGTCTCTCACTCCAAATTCCGCTTTTTCTCTGTCTCTCGACCTCTGTCACACTCTAAATCTCGCCTAACCCAAGAGATTACATTAATCAAGTCCACCATTATTACATGCCCACAAGATATGTAGATACATACATATATAATCTGTCAGTGCATTTCATTGGTTTCCTCTCAGATACCATTTATACAGTATATGATGTCTGTGGTTGTAGGAAATTCTGGTCTGTTAATAAAGGACGGAGCCTGTGATGAGACTATGACACTAACCTTGGTCCTACCTGTCGTGTTTTTCTTTCAGTGGTGCAAAGAGTTGACAGTGTGTCTGAGGGTATTGCAAACTATGGAGGAAAGATAATTGCTGTTGAGACTGATTTGAAAAAGCTCGGTAAGTTTCATATATCTGGGTTTAAAGTGAAGTAATAGCTACAGTGACAGGGTTGGCTGAAACATTCTTGTAATAAAACAAATCTCCGTCTTCAGATGATCAAGCAGGGGAGAAGTCGGAGAATACCACCACAGAGATCCAGACTTTCAAGAACAACATCTGGAGTCTCCAGAGGCAGCTGTCTGCGGTGGAGGAACGCATCCACAACGATCAAGTTAAGCTGAGTCATCTGCAGAACATTGGCTCAGACATCCAGAACAGCCAGGGCTCCATTCAAGGACTGCTGGACAGCAACACGGCCACCTTGCACTCTGTCAATGGCACCCTGCGGTCGTATGGCAGCATCATTGAGGGTCTGCAGGATGACACAACCAGGCTGCAGAGAGAACTCCAGCAGCAGGTAAAACTTCAGGACCATGCGCTGCTCAGCATCAGCAACCTCAACTTCACCCAGGCCCAGCAGAGAGGCCTCATCTCCGTTCTGCAGCGCTCAGTGGATGACACCAGCCAGGCCATTCAGAAAATGCGCAATGACTTTCAGAGCCTCGAGCAGACGACCCGGCAGACGCGCTCTGATATGGAGTGGCTTCGTAGTAAAGTGGAAAACCTACAGGTCATGGCCAGTAATGCCTCAGTTCTTGCAAAGTCCAACAATGACAGCCTGGAAGAGGTGGCATCGCAGCTCGCTTTTATGGCCAAAGAGCTCCAGAACACCAGCAGCCTGGCTGACGCTCACGACCAGACCCTGAGGGAGATTTTGGACCAGCAGCAGGACTTTGGTAACCTCACATCCACAAAGTTTGACCGGTTGGAGGTGCGACTGGATGAGTCAGAGCAGAGTATGGACCGCGTGACCGGCAACATCAGCTTCACCACGCAGCTCCTGGGCGCCATCAACCTTAACCTGAATGGGTTGCGCACTTGTTCAGAGACCGTCGGCCATCACTCAGACTTCCTGGTGAACCTCAACAGCAGCATGACAGACGTGAGGACAGATGCAACGAGTCTGAGGTCCCAGCAGGAAGAGCTGGCAGCACGTGTGGACAAGGAGGTCACCAACCTCTCTATTGTCATGGAGGAGATGAAGCTGGTGGACACCAAGCACTCACAACTAATAACCAACTTCACTATTTTACAGGGTGAGGGCTGTATGGCTTAAGTGGGAATTGAACTAATGAAATGTTAGTTTAAAAGTTAAAGGAATTGTTTGGGATTTGGGGGAAATAACTTTTTTTGCAAAGAGTTAGATGAGAAGATCAATATCACTCATGTCTGTACACTAAATATAAAGCTATAGCCAGCAGCTGGTTAGCTTAGCTTAGCTTGGCACAAAGACTGGAATTGGGGAAATAGCTAGCTTGGCTAAAGGTAACAAAATCCTTATTTGTAAAACCCATTAATTAACATGTTATATCTTGTTTATTTGTTAAACTGAAATGTAATTTTTTTTTTGATTGGGGTTTTTCCTGGATTTAAATGCTGTAGCATTAATCCTACAGACATGACAGCGGTATCAATCTAGTCATCTAACTTTCAGCAAGAAAGCAAATAAGCCTTTTCCCCAAAATGTGGCACTATTAGGGGTATCTAAAGTTTTGTTTCACTAGCTTACAGTTTGTCTTATTTTTCAGGTCCACCTGGTCCCAGAGGGCCAAGAGGGGACAAAGGACCTCAGGGACCAGCTGGTCAGCTTGGCCAGAAGGGAGAGAAAGGGGAAAAGGGTGTTCCAGGGATACCAGGATCCCGAGGAGAGCAAGGTTATCCAGGACCACCAGGTCTGCCAGGGTTAAAAGGTCTGCCAGGTGTACCTGGAAGCCCCGGGTCCAAGGGCTCTCGAGGGTCAGGAGGGAGGGCCGGACCGCCTGGAGCTAAAGGAGAGCCAGGTACTGCCGCTCTGCCTGGAAGAGACGGACAGCCTGGTCCTCAGGGGGCACAGGGCCCACCGGGTATCAGAGGCTCAATGGGACCAGCTGGGGAGCAGGGGCCAAGGGGACTGCCAGGACCAGTGGGGCCTCCAGGGCCAGCAGGACCACCGGGACAACCAGTGATGCCAATCCGGGATCCAATAATTCCTATCGGGCCTGTGTCTCTGCAGGTTGAGGCAGTAGTTCCTACACTATGGGCTCCAGGTACATGTTCACTCATTAAGTCTCATAATCAGTTTGAACTTTAAACTTATGAGGTCCTGAAGTAATAAATTGAGTCAGCATCAATGTACACTTGATCAAAATATTTTCCTGATTTAGTTTACTACTTAGAAGTTTACTGGAATATTCCCATGATGGTATATGTTTATCAGTCCATAAAAATAACACTGTATTTAGCTTCATATTTACCGTACAAGTATGACAGTGGTATTAATCTTCTCACCTATGTTTTGGCAAGAAAAGCAAGTACATTTCCCAAAATGTCAATTATTTTATGATGAATGTTTATGAGATATACCAGTTTGATAATCTAGCACCACTGATAATTCTGATTATTAACACTGATATTAACACTGATAATTAATTGATTTATTAAATGAAATCACTCAATGTTTTACAGGATGCCCTTTTGAATGGGTGAACTACAGAGAGAAGTGCTACTTTTTCTCCAAAGACCTGCAGACTTTTGATGATGCGAAGGCAATCTGTGAATCAGCGTCTGCTTCGTTGTTGACCATCAATGATATGGAGGAACAGGTGGCTAATTATGGTCGTGTTTCTGACATTTAAGAGAATGATATCCACTCAAATCATTATGTACTTGAAGGAAAGGTTGTCATTGCCCCGTAATGTGTGAGGTAACTTCTTAGATGTGACTCTTCTGTCCTCATGTGACCTCAGAAATGGCTGAAGCAGCAGACCGTTGGAAAGGGCTACTTCTGGATGGGTCTGACTGACAGGGGGGAGGAGAACGTTTGGCGCTGGCTGGACGAGACTGAACCTGCATTCACGTCAGTATTCAATCCGAATATACCTCTATCGTAGGGGATATCTTATCCTGTATGAAAGTAGGCACTGTTCCTTGGATGGACATTTAAAATGCTGCTTTCCAATGATCATAACAAGTGGTAGTTTTTCAGTGACATAAAACAACACCAAGTTAGCACACAAATTATTTTTGATATCACTTTGATATTTTTTGATTGCTTAGGCCTGCATGCAAAATTCCACTCCTCTATCCCTGCTGCCCATTCAAACAAAACATACTTTCACATTCATTAAACCTTTATTTATTCAGGGTGGTCCAATCAGAGCAGTTCAATCTCTTTCGAATGGGTGCCCTGTGCACACACAGCAACAAAAGCAAAAATTCAACATTTAGAAAACCATTAAAGCTTAAGAATATAATGGTTAAGGATACAATTGTGAATTAATTGTGGTCTCAATTAAACATTTTAAAATCTGAAAAAAGTGATCAGATGATCCAACTTTTTCTCTCCACCTATGGTTTTCCACCAGACGCTTTGATAAAATACTATAAATCTAATGTGTGATCGCCCCCTGTTGTTTGCCTGCAGAAAGTGGAAGCCTGGTCAGCCTGACAACTGGGGCCATGGCCATGGAATGGGAGAAGACTGTGCGGGGTTCATCCATGAAGGATTGTGGAATGATTTCTTCTGTGAAGATCTCATAACTTACATCTGTGAGAAGGAAATGGAGACCTGTACGTCTATTTCTGTCTTTCCAAGTGCCACTCTTTTCTTCCTGCTCAACCTGTATATTGAGGGCGATTTCCTAAGAGGTGTCCTAATGTCATTCTGTATCTTTTTCTGCAGCAAGATCACCCGGTTCGTAGCAATGTCTTGAAAGGGAGCTTGCGGTGAGCAGCTAGACTTCCCCCATGTGGCACTGGTCCACTGACACAGCACATGGAGAGTCCGTACGGAGAGAGCAAAGGGACAATTTTGAAATGAGCCCAGGGCTGCAGCAGCAAACGTCTCTCCAACGCTGAAGAGATGCCTTACTCCTCCAAAGTGAACCCAGTCCAACTTTACCAGCAAGTGCAATACAGCAGGGCAACCAAAGGAGAACTTTTATTTCTTAAAGTACCAAATCACCAATTGATTTATATAAATATTTTTTATGGTTATTTGAAATACATTTTATAAAACTGTATTCCACGTGCAAATGAATATCTGAATGTATATTTCATTATGCAACTTTTGTAGGAAATTAGAAATTCTATGAAGCCAAGTGGACTTACCGTAGTGCTTTTAATAATATGTAATTGTCTTAAAATGAAAAGGTGCAAAATAATGCGCAAAAAACTTAATGTCGCTGATATGCTATCTTTGAGGTTTTGTTATCTAACCTCAATGAATGTCTATATAGCATTTTCATTTATTTGAGTAGAAACAAATGAAGTACTTACACATAAATACAGAAAAGTGTCACAATCAGCTTGAGTTTTAGTTCAAGACTGCATGTTTACAGTTTAATACTCCATGTATGATACAGTATTTTGGGATTATGAGATTTATTTTTCACTATTACTGACGTACATATGTTTATGAATATGAATCTGTGGATCCTACCTACAAATATAAAATGTGCCATTTTCTGCACTGCATTCAGGTACTGTTTCCTGTTAAGAAAGAAACACTTGAGTTTAAACAACACTACGAAAAGACGAAGGAAACACTCACAAATAAATATGTAAAACCCACGAGATGTTTGCATGTCGGCTTATTTTTACATTTTTTTTTGCAGATCCGGATAAACAGGTATCAGATGGCTCAGCTGTCTGCAGTGAGGGTCATCACAAAACTCTCCACAGTATTGTATAATTTAGTTTATTGATTGTGCACAAAAAGGTATTTTCACATGTCTTTTGTTTGTTCTTGAAAAAAAACTTTAACAGTGATTTGACATTGACTTTTGTTTTTCTCCTCTCTAACCCAGATTATAAGCAGAAATGTTGATTTTCATAGATAACCATGGGCTATTCAGTTCATTGACTAACATTTCCCCTCAATCATTTTACATCTTCAGCTGCACAGAAGATTGAAATGATCTTACGATAGCACCTTTAGTAGGAGGGAATATAACTACCTTTCTATCAACATGGACACGAGATTCTTTATGTTAAAAGACAAACACAACAGCGACTAAAAGAACTGTAGTCTATAGAAAAAGCTACAAGCTTTTTTTTTTTAACTCAATTTCGATTAAGATGCACTCTTGTAAATGAATTTGACATAGTAAACATCAAAGCAACACAAAAGAATGCAGGAGCTGCGCCAAGCAGACAAAATGTTAAGTTTGAGCAGTGCTCACTCTAAGTGACACAGTATGTGAATAAATTATCTTTAAGAAATATGCTTATTATTAGTCGCTCATTTCACATCGCGTCATTTACACATAAGGTAAAACAAACATACACAAAAGAAGCAGCATATTGTCTAAATGTAGATTTATTGTTGAGGTATGATAGAACTATGAATAATCTCTCTTTTGTCACCTTGTTTTGTTACAGCCACACTATGTCTGTTTAAAATCACTGTGATGGAATACACTTAAAAGAAATGATAAAACTGCCAATTGGGTTTGCTGGGCGATGAAGTGGGGGCACTTCAGGACACACAACTTAAAATCTTCCTCCCTTGTTTCACTTCACATTTCCCTGGAAGCCTCCCATTTGCCCTTTTCTCGTTCAGGCAGGTGGGTGCAGTGTTTGTGGCTCGTGTTTTTCAGTGCAACAAGCTGCAGTAAGGCTAGTGGGTGAATAAAGGACTCAGGATCTCTCTGTGCTGAGACACAACGTTGGGCTTCTGTCTCAAGCTCCAGCAACACTGGGACTGTAAACATGTTTCCAATATTACCACTGAAATAGGAATCAATCCTGTAAAGAAATGCTTGGGATTAGTGATTATTGCTCGGTACTGATGAACTCCTTTCTTCCTGGCTGTAGCGCTCATCGGGCAGGTCGTCTGTGCGGCTCTTCCGGTCCGTGCAATGAAGAATGTAGCGGCTAAAGATGAAGTGGGGGAGGTGAGGGTGACGTGGAGGCAGGCTGGCTCAATCGAAGGCATGTGGTGGTGGTGGCTTGTCTAGTCGTCCTTCTCCACTATGACCTCCCCGTGAAGCACCCTTCTCCTCTGCCGCAGCATGTGGAAGTAGAGCTGAGGAAACACTGGGAAAAAATACACAGGATCAATCTGTTGGTACTTTCATCATTTCTGCTGTGTTTACCATCAGTGATTTGGCAGAAAAAGGCCTCGGGTAGAGCAAAATATTACATCGTTAAAAAAAAAAAGGCAAAATGACAAAACAAAGTCATCGCTTTTAATTACATTTTGAAAGTATTGAACCCGGACTGAATTCTGAACTGAGTTTTATGTATGTTATGTACAACATGTGTAACTTTAAACATTTGTTCATTATCAGCTCCTTAAAAGTAGTATTTTCTGCATGAACTGTCATTTCCACCTCTTGTATATAACAATTTCACTTGGCACAAAGTTCCTATACGTACTGTAGCATTTTAACATCAGTTAATTAATACCCAATAAATAATAATAAAACAATTACCTCCGAAATGTTGCCTTTCTTTCAGACCCTTTTAACGGCTGTCACAATACCAGCTCTGAAGCCTCATGCACAGGTGACTCTTCTTGCTGGCGTGACCCCACACCAAGGATATGGCATCACTGACAACACTTAATCACGTAGATTTACTGTTACAGCCAATGTTATCATCTAATGTGATGTTAATAGCTCACTTGTCACGCTAATAGTCATTATTATGACACAAGAGGCCATTAGCGTCACAGTCTGGCCAGCAATCTCAACAAGGGACACCTCAGTGGTTACCAGTGGGGTCATCCTGCTCCACGTGTTTTATCAGAAAGTGCAGCACAGGACTGAAAATGCGCCTTACGTGGGATGTAGGACAACATGGCGACAATGAGGCAGTAGTAGTAGTCGAACGACACGTTATAAACGTTGGGGAGCCTCGTGGAGTACATTCCAGATCTGCGTACAAACGGCAGAGCAGCATAAATGGTCATCAGCTCTCCAACGACTCCCAGGGGGTACAAGACGATGAAGAGGTTGTATCTGGGAAGAAGAAGAGGAAGGATGTTTTAACAGTCAGCAGCATGGGGCTCACAGATATACAGCACGCATGCTCACACACCTGCAACAAACACGCCTGCGGTTAAAGTTTACGTATGTTAAAAACACACACATGCTTTCAAGGATGAGTCAACACATGCTCCCTCAAGGTCACCGACATTACAGGAAGAGTAAGCAACCATTCATAGGGTGTACACTGATGTAAGCAGATAATCTGTGCTTTTGATAGTACCGCAGTTTCTGCATGTTTTATCCCATTTACTACCAATTAGCATCTCATCTCATTTCACGTCTTAAACCTGCCTTACACAGACAATCAAACACAATGAGTTCAGTCCCACTCATATTTTTGGTGTGCACCAGTTTTCCAAGAGCTGGTGCATCGCAAACTCTGACTTAAATGTTGGCTGCCAAACAGCAACCAGTCAGTCAAGAGGCGGCAAAAATCGCATAATCTTAATCTCGACATCCATGTTTGCTTATAATGAATTTTTCACATGTTTGGGTTCCTAACAACACTGAGTTCGGGAGTTCAGTGCTGGTCAGTAGGCAACCTTCAGTCATGGATATTGGGCATTATCACCACCAGAAAACTTAAAGTAATTCCACCAACGTAGAGCCAAGAGAAAGAAGATGTTTAGATAAGCCTCTGTACTACTTGTTTTTTTTTAAAGGAGAGGGAGCCGGGAATCTCAGAACAGAGCTGATTCACAAACCTCTTGGCTTTCTGCTACAGCTGCCTGTCACTTCAGAGATGGCCTTCCTCCCGTTGCAACATGGTCTCTCTAGTGCTCTATACGCTGTGACTCAGGGCTGCAGAGATCCTGTATTTAGTCAAGACCACAGCAATGGCTCAAGGGGGGGGGGGGGGCGGCCCAGCGGCTGTGAGAGAAATGTTGGGCGAACATTCCATGACCAAAACAGATGGTCTTAAAAACAGGAGCAGCTGAACACGAGCCCCTCTGCCGGGGTCTGGTGTCTCCTCCATGCTTACAGAAACACGCGAAGGCTGGGGGGCAGGGAGGGTGGCAGGGAGGAGTACCGGCATGCAGTGCATGAGAATCAGCACCCAAAACAAATGGGTAACTGGCACAAAAGTAACTTGTCTCCAGACGATCACATAACAAACTGAAGTATTTTAGCTGTCTGCTGTAACCACGAGACAGAACAATGTCTCCGCTTGTAAAGGAGTAGATGCAATATGTAAACCTCACTATTCTGGAGCGACACAGGCCTCTCTGATAGGCTGCAAGGTGTTGGACAGCTGACGTTCCTCCAGACGACTCTGATTTCAGCTGAGCTACTGTAGCAGAGACACACGCGAGGCCAGACTGCCGCGTCACAAGTGCTCTTCAGACAGTAGTAGGCAGGCATTATGTCACTCCAGAGTCGAGAAATGTGTTGGTCGTCACCATGTTTCACTGAGAATCACGACAGTTGTTTCAATTTCATGTGATCTGTGCTAATAATTAAGGCACTGGATTTAAAACAATACTTTTTCTAATGCTAACCGTGTCTTTTTTGCAGTTTGTTAGAGCAGCTTGCAACAAATAGCGCAGACGTGTGTTGGGGAAAAGGTACGCCGTTATAAACCATATTTCATTCCAGTTTCAAATCTATTTTTTAAATGATTAAAATAATTGACAATCAATTCATTAATCATCTAAATAAGCCCTTAGATGTCTTCCGTAGCTTCTGTCCTGCGTCATCCGTGTTGTCAGAGCACCATGCTAACAGTTAGCTCTCCCATCATTGACAGAGAATGGCTAATGAGGTGATAATAAACACACACGCTTCTCCACTCTTGTGTGTGAGCCAGGCGATACTTAATACACACACACACACACACACACACATGGCTGCACTACTTCCTGACGTAAAGCTGGCCTAGGCCTGGGGAGGGAAGCATGCCAGAGGTCAAATCACCAGATCAGGCCGACATGCTCAGACACAATGTCCGACACACTAATGACAATTCAGGCTCATCCTGGCCCGCAGGGTGACGGCATCTCCACCTGGCCCATTTGATGAAGTACGGCAGGTGGTGGAGCAGGCTGAATGTGTAGTAGGAATATCTGGTAATCTCCGTCACCGTCCACACAACCAGGAATAGGATTACGCTTTCTTCGCTCTGGACCTTCATTTCGTTAAGATGGCAAATATACAGAAGATGGAAAAAAAGTGTTTACACGAGTCAAACCCAACAAGCGCCGCTCTCATAGTACCCTGTCTTGTGTATTTCCTCACAGAGACTGCACAGAAAATCACAGTAAAACGATGCCCTTTTTCATTTACACGTAGCGGCAGAGTCTGTGTTGTGTGCTGCGATGGTCACCTGTCTGATGCTGTTGGTGATGAACCAAACCATGAAAATCCGTGAGCACACTTGAACCCCGGTTACAATCACAGAAGTCCTTACAATTCCTGCAGCAGAACAAAAAAAACATTTTACAGCCGCAGAGGTGTTGACACATCTGTTGATACTTGAAAATGAATCATAAAGAATAATCATCACATACCGATGGCACAGTGCCCCAACTGTAAGACAAGAGACCTCAAAGTCAGTTAACTTCCCTCGTGTATAGTAGCAGCAGCTACAGCAGCAGCACCTATTTAAAATCTCTGTCGATTCTCATTACAAGACAGTATTTTATCAAGGCGAGTGACAGCTATCGTACTCAAATTCTTACCTCAACTAATGCAAAGGTCTGGAAAAACTTGAGTGTCCTTGCTATACTTCTGTACAGGCCCTTGTGTGTGCCTTTCTGGATGTAGAAGCGCATCATCGCCATGGCCAAAACCAGCCACCTGCAGAAAGAAGAGGCAAAATATGCAGGTTATGTAGTTAAGAGACTTGTAATTGCCCTACAGTGACAACAACTATTTACTGGTGATGACTGACTCGTGATACAACATGATGAATGGGATGATTGCATTGACAAAATCATGGCTTAAGTTTGAGACAGCGAGCGACACGGACCGACGACTTCAACTGCACTGCTTTCATCAGACTTGACATTTGGACACATCAGCCTGACTCCTCATTGGTCCTTGAAATAAAAATCATGTCTGCTTCAAAAGTGACACTTGCACAAACTGTATTTACATATTGACAGTTCAAAATTTCAGTTTTAAAAAATTGTTGTTCTTCTTCTTATATTATTATTATCTCCACTTTTTCTACAATTTGCCTTCATGATAAACATGTCAACAAAAGCCAAACCTTAATATATGTATGTGTGTATGTACTGTATGTACAGTCTGTATCCCAGGTGACATGTTACCAAAATGAATTCCGTGTGTAACATTCAATCCTTTATACACATTGCCATGATTTCACCCATCTCCTCACGCTGCCCTCTCTGAACACGACTCAGCGGCGTAACTGCAGTCAAACAGGACGTTATAACACGCCATAGCCAAGAAAGATGATCTCGCGGAGCTGTTAACAAGGCCAATGGCGTTAACAACTTTAGTGGGTGAAATGGCTGGATTGGATGTGGTGCTTGGATTGGATTTTTGCTCAACATCGTTTCAGCTCTAACTGGATACTTGAGGCAAAACTCTTCTTTATACTGCACACTGCACTGTATTCTGAATCATGTTGTGTGTTTAACCCTTGTGTCGCCCTTAGGGTCATTCTGACCCGAAATGCCATTGAATTTGCCATTGCACTGATCCGAAGGGCGACACAAGGGTTAAATATAGGAATTGACTGTCAGCTCAGTTGACACTGTGCAAAGTAGTTAGACGCAGCTCCACTGACTGAAAACCAAGTCATCAGTAACAATTCTCTAATAATAATGTAACAACATATCATTCTCAGTACTTCTGATACTCTGAGTACATTTTTGATTAGAACGCTTCTGTACTTCTGCTTTAGTAAGCTGCCAATTTAATGACGTTTACTTCAGTTTATTGGTACTTTCACCCAAGCAAACGACCTAAATACTTGTTGCGCCTCTGCAGCTTTGTGCAAGACACTGACCCCCATCTCTTTTGTCCTGACAGCTTATCACACAGACACGGTGTAAACTCGATGCTGTGCTGTTGTTATATATTCAGCGTCCCGGACCCGGAGCTCCAGTGTCCGGCTATACTTATCACTGCAACTGTCGGGGGGCGCCGCGGGCCCCGACGCCGCGCACTCAGCCCTATTTGGACACGGCTGCAGGCTCCCGACGGCCGTCCGTTCATCTTCTAACACTCAGATACACGTTTATAGATAACCTGTTTGTTTGTTTTTTTGTTTTTATTTATCCCCCCCCACACGCACACACACACACTATCAAATGCGCCAGTTGCGCCGCTGAGCTCAGCGAGCTGAACAGGCACTTTCGGCTTGACGCAGAGACACACGGTCCTATAAACAGCAACGCGGGGGGCGGCTGACCCGCGGCGGCGGCTGACCCGCGGCGGCGGCTGACCCGCGGCTGACGGCTGACCCGCGGCGGCGGCTGACCCGCGGCGGCGGCTGACCCGCGGCGGCGGCTGACCCGCGGCTGACGGCTGACCCGCGGGGTTCTCCTGTTAACCGGCGGCCCGGGGCGCAGTGACGCACGTACCCGGCGGTCATGGCGATGTTGTAGAAGGTGAGCCAAGCGGTGGCGAGGGCGCCTTTCGTCCTCTTCTTGTTGTTGTTATCCTTCTCCTCAGCCGTGCCGTCCTCCTCGCTGGACGCCATGGTGCCGGGGGGCAGGGTGGGGAAGTCAGGGAGGGAGCTGACAGCTGGGAGGGAGGGGCGGGGGGGGGCGCCGGGTGGTCCGGGCCGGGGGGGGGGGGGGGGGGGGGGGGGGGGGGGGGGGGGGGGGGGGGGGGGGGGGGGGGGGGGGGGGGGGGGGGGGGGGGGGGGGGGGGGGGTGGGGGGGGGGGGGGG